>JARDWD010000084.1:0-262825 GCA_029034505.1 Ornithoptera priamus | reverse complement strand
GCATCCTATTTGTAAAGGTGATACTCCACTCGACACTTACCACATTGACCACGTTGGGCCAATGACTAACACTCCTAAGAAATACAAACACATATTTGTAGTTGTGGATGCTTTTAGCAAATTTGTGTGGTTGTATCCAACTAAATCGACTGACACCGCTGAAGTGCTTCATCGAATGCGCAGTCAGTCTAGTATTTTTGGGAATCCTCGAAGAATCATCTCTGACCGAGGGACAGCTTTCACATCAAGAGATTTTCAGGAATACTGTGAAAGTGAGAAGATCGAACATTCATTAATAGTAACCGGTGTTCCAAGAGGAAACGGACAAGTCGAAAGAGTTAATCGAACTCTTATTCCGCTTCTCACAAAAATGGCTGCTCCAACGCCGGAAAACTGGTATAAACACGTGGACAGTGTGCAAAAGTATCTCAACGCAACACCAAGTCGCAGTACCGGACAAGCACCCTGCCAGTTGTTATTTGGGGTTAATATGCGGCTCAAGGACGACTGGAATTTAAAAGAACTGCTAGAAAAAGAGTGGACCATGCAGTTCGAAGAAGACCGAAAGGAACTCCGGGAAAAAGCAAGAGAAAAGATCCAAAAAACCCAAGAGGAAAATCGCCGAGTGTTCAATAAACATCGTAAACAAGCGCATGTTTATGAGGAAGGTGATTTGGTAGCTATTCAGAGGACGCAGTTTGGGCCAGGTTTGAAGCTTAAAGGAAAGTTTTTGGGTCCCTATCGCATTACCAAATTGCTCAGAGGAGATCGCTACGTCGTTGAGAAGGTAGGCGAACACGAAGGGCCTCAACATACATCCACAGCAGCCGACCACATGAAGCCTTGGGGAATGTGTTCGGAGGAAAGTTATAAAACAACAGATGTAACAACGGACGATGACAATTGAGGGCAATTGTCGATGCAGGATGGCCGAATGTGGAATGGTCATTTTTAGGCTTAAGTTATTTTTCCATTTTATTATTTTATTGCACCTTTGTACTTAGCAGTAAGTATGTTCTTCGAAAAAGAGGTTGTAAATTAAGGGGTCGGGCGATGCTGTCTGTAGTGAAAACGCCGGGGCTAACGAGACAACGTCTTATATCTCGTCGCCGTAGTCGTATCACTTATCATCAAGTGAGCGTCTCGCTCGTCTCCACGCTTTGTGGAATTAAAACAAATTCTAGACCAAGATACTTCGTCTTGGATCTACCTGTCCTTTACCATCATGTTATCAAGCTATAGCTTAATAAAGAAATAAAAAATATAGGGAAAGCTTTAACCGACATGTAAGTGACGCAAAAAAAAACCACGAGAAAAAAAAGAGCCCTTTTTTATTACCCTTAAAATAGCACCCCCGCAATGCGGCAAATCGCGATGACGAGTAGTTTTTATTTCGCCTATAGTATCATTAAATAGTTGAAATATCTAGCTTAGCTCCGACAAGCTAGAGCTCTACAAAATAGAGCTAGAAAATATTAGGTCTATGTTTTAGATATGTTTAATTTCTAGTCCCACATTGTGTAATAACTTTTAGTAAAGGGTTGTTTTTTTTAAATGTATTAAAAGAATTGATATATTAAACAATATCTATATACATGTAATGGTAGTAGGTACCTGTGGCCGAAGACCATCTAGGTAGGTACTATCGAAGCTCCTATTGCAGCCGACAAACAGTATTGTGCAAATATGACTGTCTTCCGGTTTGAAAGGCGCTGTAACTAATCAAATTACTGCGGTGTCGAGCCTTAATATCCTACGTCTTGAGGCGACGAGCGCAATGTGGTGCTGTGTATATCATCCTAACTAGCTATACGTTGTTATACGCGTGCGCATCACTTACTTTCAAGTGAACGTTTCCCTCGTCACGGCGCTATGCAGGAAAAAAGTATATATATATCATCATCATCATCATCTGCCGATAGACGTTCACCGCCGAATATAGGCCACCCTCCAAAGATCTCCACATTGATCGGACCATATATTCTTCTTCGTCGATATCACTCTTGGCAGAGTGGTCATGACCATCACTATAGTTGTTGGTCCCCACTCAACAACAACAGTACATATATATTGGAGTTAGATCTCTATTGCCGGAGATCGTCTAAATAGTCACCATCGCAGCTTCTATTTATACCGTCAGAGAGCAGAGCATTAATTTGTTCCGGTTTAAAGGGCGTTTTGGTTAGTGTAATTATTGTGGTAACGATATTTATATTTACATCACTTTGTCTAGAAAAACTATGTATCTTGTAGATCCCGGGATACTTTGACGTAATATACATAGAAAGAGGTCTATAGTTCGATTCCATTGCGTCTGAAGAGTTTGATTGATGGTAAGGTTTCTTCGAACCTGCTGATGATGATTTTTTTTTATTAGAAGTGATAACACGGGCTAGACGTTCAAAGGTTGGTAAGTGATACGCCTGTCCAAAGTGCCGCCAGTTAGGATGATATACACAGCACCATATCGCGCTCGTTGCGTTTAGAAATAAGATGTCAAGTTTTATTACCCCAGTAATTACACTGGCTACAGCGCCTGTCAAACCAGAACACAGTAATGTTTGCAAACTACTGCTTGGCGGAATTAAGAGTTGCGATGGTATCCACCTAAACGGTCTCCTGCGACTGTCCATAGGCGTCAGTGATCACTTTTCACCAGGTGAACTGTTCGCTTTTTTGCCCACCCATTCCTATAAAAAAAACCTACCAGTAAGATGAGAATATTTTTTTTTACTTTAACTATGAGTTAAAAGTTATTTCGATAACGTGATCAAAATTTTAAACTCACGTTTTGATACACCGATGAATATTCATCGCTGATCGAATAACTGTCGGAAACTGTACGAGGGGTCGTTGACCCCACGGCTTTTCGTAGTTTTAATTGAATCGAAGCCCACGCAGCATTGAGTGACGGCCCGTACAAGTATTGATTATGTATTATTTGTTTTATTGGTGGTAAAGCGTGGCGGGAGACCGTTTAGGTGCGTACCATCGCAGCTTCTATTCCTGCCGACAAACATTACTTTGTTCCGGTTTGAAGGGCGTTGTAGCTAGTGAAATAATTGAGGTAACCAGACATAACATTTTGTGTCTTATGACGTCGAATGCGACGTGGTGCAGTATGTAATATCCTAACTAGCTCCACGTTCTTATGACCAGGCGTATTACTTACCATCAGGTAAATGTCTAGCTCGTCTCGTCGCTTTGAAAAAAAAAACTGTTTTTGTACACTAATACAACAAAATGGTATATCTATAGTGTAAAAAGATTTGATTATCTTCATTATCAGCCGACAGACGTCCACTTCTGGATATAGGTCCCCCCCAAAGATCTTCACATCGATCGATGCTGCGCTGCCCGCATGCAGCTGCTTCCAGCAACTTTCGCCAGATCATCGGAATAAAAATAGGGGGGTGTAAGGGGTTCCGCTCAACACTTTACGGAGCCCAAGTCAACCTCACCTGCACGCGGCACCCTGCTGAATAACAGACAAGGCTCTGACCACCAACCAACCAGCACTGGGTTTTACTATACCAATGTTTGTCCTTGCTTTATTTGTATGTAGAAATCATCATCATCATCATCAGCCGATAGATATCCACTGTTGGACATAGGCCTACCCCAAAGATCTCAACATCGATCGGTCCTGCGCTGCTCGCATCCAGCGGCTTCCCGCGACCTTACAAACCGCATGGCTTCAGGTACGGCCGGGTACCAATTGTCGTCGTTTTTAGGGGTTCATATGGGAGATTTGGGCAATTTCCCACCACGCTACGCCAATGTGGGTTACTGGAAGTCAGAGCCTCGTTTGATGATTACCGGGGTGCACCACGAACAGGTGAGCTATGCCTAGGTCCCGTGAGTTGTTATACAGGATCCCTTACACCCTTATTTAAACAATAGTAACAATAAATAAAAAATAACTTTTTTTTCTTAGACTACATTGCTTTAGTAAGGCAAGCTTAGGTGTATTGGTGGGTATCGTGAATGTGTACACTAGCTTCAAATGTATGTACTTTAAGTATCATCACTTAAGTAATTAGACTTGCAGCCTTCGGATACATCTTTTGTGATGTATTCCGCGCAGCTGACGTCACCTAACAAGTTAGACGAACGAGTTAAGCTGCTGCCTCGTGATTCAGACACGGTTGTACTCGTCTTGTGTAATTATTTTATATCTAAGGTTTATTATATATATTGTACTTTGATTGATTTTATATACACATATCTACACATATATCATCATCGTCAGCCAATAGAGGTACCCTGCTGGACATAGGCCTCCCGTAAAGATCCCCACGTTTGTAAGGATTCATATTGGGGGATTTGGACCATTTCCCATCACGCTGGGCTCAATGTGGGTAGTAGGAGCTAGAGCCTCGTTTGTTGATTAGCAGGGTGCACCACGAGCAGGTGAGGATGGCGTGGGTAGCGTGAGTTGTTGTACAGGAACCTTTACATCCCTGTACATATATATATATATATGAATGAAATGAGCGATACGTTAATATTACGGTGTTTTATAAGTTTCTTTGACCTATAACAACGTGGCGCTAGTTACGATGGTATACAGAGCACCACGTCCTCACCGCGGGCATTTAGACATAATTATCAAGTCTTGTTACCTCAGTAATTTTATTAGCTACAGCACTCTTCAAACGGAAACAAGGTAATGTTTGCACATTCGCAGTCCGTCGGCTGTAACAGGAGTTGCGGTGGTAACTGCCTAGACGATCGGAATAACAGGAACCTATTAGTAATAGTTCTCTGTCTGATTATGGTTATTAGTTGTGTATGTTGTTTACTTATAGAAAAAAAAACATGTCATAACCCAAACAAATGCTGACGTAGTTGGAGGATCAATAACAAGTTTAAGGACAAGTTTTTTTTTTATATATATATAAAAGAGCTGCATGGAATCCCGAAAAATAACTTAGGGATCAAGCCAATCTCATCTGCTCGCGATGCACCCTGTTAATCAACAAACGAGGCTCTAACTCTCACACCAACCCGCATTGGGCCAGCGTGGTGGGAAAAGGCGCAAACCCCTTATATAAACTTCTACAAACGTGGAGATCTTTGGGGGATGCTTATGCCTAGCAATAGATGTCTATCGGCTGATGATGTATACAAAATGACACAACATAACTTTGTTACTAATTTTAACCTATTTAGTAGCTCATTTAAAAGATCATAAAAACAAATAGGATTTAAAAAAAAATCTATAAGTAAACGAAGAGATAGCAGGTCATTCGCATGGTGTTAGTGAATGCTGTAGATGGGGCAGACAATTCGGCGTAGAACTTTTACACTGCATCACATTAAACTCACACTCCGTACAAAAGTTTAATTTTGTTTTTCGTCTAATAACATGAAGTTCTTTCTTACGCAATCAGTGCGATATTACGAGTAATGCATCATCATCATCATCACAACCGATGGACATAAAGTGCTGGACGTAAGCAGACCAGTTATGCCTGCTATTTAGGGTTTAAATACAACACTCGCCAACCTCTCGCCAATTCACATTGGGCCAGCGTGGTGAGGAATGGCCAAAATTCCTCATATAAATCCCTACATACGACAGCCCCTAGTGCTCGGTGGTACCGGTACCCGTGGTGACTGTATGTGGAGATCTTTGGAGCAGGCCTATGACCAGCAGTGGACGTCTATCGACTGATGATCATGATGATACAACACCAATTTACTTATTTAGTTTACCGTTCAAACCAGCACAGAGTCTACACACTGCATATTTGATAGTGGTAGATCTCTTTGGCAAGGACCATCGAGGTTGGTACCATCGCAGCATCTATTGCAGCCGACAAACTGTAGTGTGCAAACATTACTGTGTTCTGAATAAAATGGAGTTGTAGCTAGTAAAAATACTGGGGTGACGAGACTATATCTTATGTATCAAGACGATTGCAATGTGACGTAGTGTATACCATCTTAACTAGAGGCATGTTATGGGCATGCATATCGATTACCATCAGGTGGATGTCCTGTTCGTCGCTTTGTTGAATAACAAAAAAAATTATGTAACTATATCAATCGCCGGTGGCTCTTTGCGACTGACTTGATATAACAATGTTTTAGTCGACTATATAATAGTAAAATATTTTCAAACCTGAACATTATGGGTACACGCCTAAACAATAGGCTTTAAACCGAGCGGGGTTTCTTTAAAGAGTAATCAATTTTCCCAGGCCGACGGCTCCCAAAGGGCTGGGCAGTCCCCAATCCGCATTTTTGTGGAAACTGGGGCACGGTTCCCAGCCCCTCCGCATCACAAAGCTAGATCTTTAAAGTGTTTAGGCCCGTTCACTGCGCCGCTCCGTGTTGCGGATGTTTACGAACGAATCGTTTTAAAAAACGTTGCCATTGTTTGAAAAGGTTTATGGTTTTTTTTTTGTTAATAGTTTGTTAGATTAGTTCGTTTTAATGTTAATAGACAACAAATTGTTTTTATTCTACGAAGCTATGAGAAAGGCTAGACGTTCACCTGGTGGTAAGTGATACGGCCCGGCTAGGTACAACACCCTTTAAACCTGAATACAGTAATGTTAGCAACCTACTATTTAGCGGCTGCAATAAGAGCTTCGGTGGAACCTACCTAGATGGTCTTCAGCAATTGAGACCTAGTACCAGTTATGTCTCAAAGCATTGAGCACATTGTGATGCTGTGTATATCATTCTAACTAGAGCTACGTTGTTAAAAACAAAAAAAAAATCAATATGATTTGCTGATGATGTTAATCGCTGATACACGACACCCACCGGGAAGCGGCTGCGGATTGCAATCATTCAGTTGTCCCACTTGGCTTGCTGAACGGTGCCGGCAGCCAAACCTTTGTTAGTAGGTTGCATTCCACACGTTATTTAAAAAAAATTCTTGTACTCATTGTACAGCTAAATGGTCTTACAGTTAGTATTATTCTTACGCGATGAATGATGTGTGGACCATGTCCAGCAGTAGACGTCGATCGTCTGGTGATGATGTAATGAATAGATCTGCTGATATAAAAAAGATAATAGAAGTAGCAAAAAATATATATATTTATCAATACCTAAATCTTCTTTTTTTTAATGTATGAAGCGACGAGATGAACAGGACGTTCATCTGATGGTAAGTGATACGCCTGCCCATTACAACATGGCTCTAGTTACAATTGTATATACTGTGTCGCAATGTGCCAGTCGCCTTGCGGAATAAGATGTTGAGTCTTGTTACCTTAGTAATTTTACTAGTTACAGCGTCCTTCTAACCGGAACACAGTAATGTTTGCGGAATCTTTTTTGTTTTACGTGGGGGAAGTGCCTTTGCATACCTACCCTCGCGGTGGGAAAGACAAGTTATGTCGGACTTGCACCGACTAGAATCCCCACGACGACCTTCGTCACTATTCAGCACGGCTACGGGAAGGCTTTCGCACACCTTCGTCAGCGCTGGTTGCACCACGCTGCCCCATCTCAGGAGGAGAGCTCCCTATTCTTTCTACTTCTGTCGAGGCGTGTTAGGACATACAGCGCGCTCTCCTCTCGCCATCAGAAGCCATGGGAGTCAAGAGAGAAAACTCTCCCGGCTCTTTGAATTGGATCTGGACGTGGGCTCCGTCGCCAAGCGTTACACTGCCGCGGAGGATAGGACAAGCGACGGATCGCAAAACCGCTGTTGATTCAATAACAGTATTTTGTTAATAATACCTTGTGATGCACTTATAAGAATAATTTGTCGGTGCGGAGGTTTAATCGGCTCAACCGGTGCATTAGCCGCTTTTGTTGAACGTTCGGCTGCACGATAATCTTATTTACATAGATAAAGTGGTAATGACAGCCCGACTGTCAGTCGTGACGTGCAGCGATAAGCTATTGTTACGATTTCGGAGGCGGCCGCATTGCGTAACCCCATTGTTTTTGACGGCTTCGCTCCCGCGTAGCCCCGCTGGCGACATCTTGTGGTGACAACTGAAAGCTGATGACCTTCGAAGTTGTAAATGCGGAGAATAACAAACATATCTCCCTTGGCATACAACAGACGGCGAGTTTATTACATACAAATGCAATCAGCTGCTATCGATCACCGATTGCTTTAAATGAAAAAAAAAAAAACCTATTAAATCAAATTTTATCAATCGATTACTTATCGTAAAATACACTTTTTAAAAAACAAACTATCTTATCGTTCCCACTATCGGGACACTAAGACTTCTGAGGAAAGGAAAGTATAGACTATCTAACAACCATTCTCGACAATGGCAGATTGGTGGAAGTTACATGTTTATGCTATCATTCTTGGAGCATGTCCGTTTCCTCATTCTATTTTCTTTCACCTGTAGGTCAAGTTCACTGGGGATCAAAGTCAAGCCTCTTCGAGACGTATGGCGTGTACAGTCGCGTTAACAATTGATCTATCACAGATATGCGAATATATACGTAATTTGTATATAAAAAGGGAATGTTACCGTCTTCATAATATATATATATATATATAGTGATGAAATTACTCACGTGGAAGGTATCGTAGAAAAAGGACCCAAGGTTCTGACAGGGAAAATCCGGTAAAAAAAAATTCCAACATAGTCCTTTCATGATTAGAAAAGAAAATTTGTGTCGCACGAGACTCAGTTATCTCCGTCATGTAATGGTTACACCAGTTGCACTATAACGAAGGATCCTGGTTCGATGCTGAGACGACGTATAGTACGTAAAGTTTGGATTGTGTGAGGGTATACTAACCCAAATTTCTGGTCAACATTTTTCATGTTGTCAATTTTACTGGTGGTAGATCACTATTACCGAAGATCGTCTACATTGGTATCACCTCAGTTGTTATTGAAGTCGACAAAAAGCAGTGTGCGGAACATTACTGTGTTGCAGTTTGAAGGGCGACTTACCTAGTGACATTACTGCGGTAACGAAAATTAACATCTTATGTCTAACCGCAATGTGATGCTGTGTATATCATCCTAACTAGTGTCTCGTTACGGACAGGCGTATCACTTGCTCATCAGGTGAACGTCCCAGTCGTCTCTTCGCATTGTTGACTTAAAAAATTTAAGGTCAAAGGTTAGCTCATTGTAAGTACTATAAAAATACTAATTACTGGTACTTTGTAAGCTATTGAACCTTTGACACTCCAAATGCATCATGATAGACTTCCGGCTGTCCCGGGATGTAAATATCCTATCATGCTTTACTTATTCTACCATTAAATGCGTATGTGGGTGGGTATGTGGTAGTGATTAATTCGGCACACGACTCGCATTGCCACATCTTAGCTGTAAATGAATCGTTGACCCCAGGGTCCTCTTAACTACAGTGAATTAACGCTTTGCTCCTAACGCTTCTGCACCGAGTTTAATGGACGGCTGTTTAGATTATTATTGCATGATGCTGCAAGAGTTAACGACCGTCTTTATATATACCACCGTAGCGTCTGCAACGCTGCAGTATATTTTCATGAACGAACTAACACGACGAGGGGTGTAAGGGCTCCCGAATAACAATTCACGGGATCCAAGCCAAACCTCATCTGCTCGTGGTGCACTCTGTTAATCAACAAAGAGGCTCTGGCTCCCACCAAATCGCATTGTGCTAGCGTGGTGTTAAATGGTACTGACACCCCTCATATACGAAGTGGGATCAAAAAGTAGTGAGAATGAGATAGAATATAATGACTATTGCTAACTTAAAAATTTATTTTTTTACATAGTCTCCGAGTGTCTCCACGCACCTAGTGCAGCGGTTTGCCAAGGCTTCAATCCCATTAAAAAAAAAAAGTTTTGTTTTGGTCCTGCAAAAAGCTCTCCACTGGCCTGCATCCATCACCTCGTTATCGTCTTCGTAGCTGTTTCCTCTTAAGTATTCTTTCATTTTGGGAAACAGATAAAAATCGCTAGGCGCCAGATCTGGCGAGTAAGCGGGGTGGTCAACCAATTCGAAACCAGCTTGCTGCATGGCAGCCACCGCAACTGCCGACCTGTGCGCGGGTGCGTCGTCGTGATGAAACAGCACGCCCATTCTAAGTTTCTCTCTCCTTGTCTCTTTGATGGCGTTCATCAACTTGGGAATTAAAGCTGCATAATATTGGCCTGTAATAGTGCTTCCACGCTCCAGGTAACCTCAACCATCAACAATATACCTTCTGAGTCCCAAAATATTGAGGCTATAAACTTGCCAGCCGATGCAACGGCACGAAACTTCTTCGGGGTCGGTGATGATGGCCGTTTCCATTGCGAAGATTGCTGTTTTGTCTCGGGATCAAAATGATGGACCCATGTTTAATCCATTGTTACGAAACGAGACAAAAAGTTTTCAGAATCTTCTTGAAACTTGTCCAACAATATCTTCGAAATGTCAAGTCCATTTTGTTTCTGACTGTCGGTTAACATTCTCGGCACCCATCTTGCGGAGACTTTTCTCATATTCAAAGATTGTTTCAATATGGATTGAATACTTGCATATGCAATGCCCGTTTCTTGAATTAAGTATCGCATGGTAACTCTTCCATCGCTCAATACAATTTTCTCGACTTTCGCAACATTTTCTTGGATGACTGACGTCGACGGACATGGTGACGGCCGCAACGATGTTCGTCTTCCGTGCTCGTTCTCCCTACTCGAAATTGAGAAGCCCACCTTGCGACAGTGAAATACGGCGGAGCAGACTCCTAGCGTTGCATCCAAATCGCAATGAATCTCTTCCGTCGTTAACGTTTACTAAACAGATGTATTTAATAACGGCTCGCACTTCGTTTTTCTCCATTTTCGAGAACACGTTCCGACACGAAGCAAACAAATGGCTACATTCAGAAAAAAACAAAAGAGAATCGAAGATTTTTTTCTTTATTAATATTACAACTATGTATCTGAGCTATGCCAGTAATTATTTTTTTTCTTACCAAGGAGTATACATATCGTTCTCACTACTTTTTGATCCTTTCTCGTAAACCTCTACAAACGTCGAGATTTTTGGGAGAGGCCTATGTCCAGCACTGGACGTCTGTCGGCTGATGATGATGAAGTAAACACTACTACACACATGATATTAAATGACAGTCGGATTACAGCCTTTTTTAGATTGACATAGCGATTAGACGATCGTGACGTTTCACTTGATGGTAAGTGATACGCCTGTCAATGACAACGTGGCTATTGTTAGGACTGTGTACATCGCACCACATTGTGTCCGACGCATTGAGATATAACCGCAGCACCTATTTCTGCCGTCCAACAGTAGTGTGCAAACATTACTGTGTTCCGGATTGAACGGCGTTGTAACTAATGAAATTAGTGGGGTAACGAGACAACATCTTATCTCTCAAGGCGACGAGCACAATGTGCTGCTATATACATAATCCTAACTACTATTACGTTGTTATGGTCAGCTCGATCCTCTCGTCTCCTCGTAAAGTAAAAAAAAAATTGGTAATGTTTTAAATTGCTTTTCATATCTTATCTCTCGAGTTATTTTATTGAAGTGCTTATTTAGATGTAGAGTCAGTAGTAATGTTCCTCTGGTGAAGCTCAATTTACGGTGTAGTCGTGGCTGTTATGCAATACCCTGGAAACAATTGCGGCGGGCGACGGGAAGATATCAATTTGTGATTGTAATTGCGGTGCGGCGTCCAGCCCGGCCAGCTCCATCCAGCTCCGGCCTGTGAAATCATTTCAGGCTGTCCTAATTACTACATACAAGTTGTATAACAGTTATCATATTCCAGTGCTCCTCAACCTTTTCCTTTTTTGTGTCGGTGGGGATATCCTAGAACGATTTTTTAAATTTTTTTAATTGTACGGTCAGACGAGCCGGTCACTCACCTAATAGTAAGTGATTAGCATGCCAACAACGTGGCCAACAGCACCACCTTGCACTTGTTGCCTTGAGAAGTATGATGATAAATCTCGTTACTCCGATAATTTAACTAACTACAACGCCCTTTAAACTGGAACGTAGTAATGTTTGCACACTACTGTTTCAACAATTACGATTTATATTATTAAATATATACTCCCTTAACTAAGAGGGTAATTAAATCAAAAATAATTATTTTTGATTTAATTATTCGAGAGTGTGTATATAAGTAATAAGATATATATATATGAATGATATAATAATGAAAAAGAACTGGAGCTCTATCCGAGGTACGAAATTTAAAAAAAAAAAACTGCTGAACATAGATCTTTTCAAATGACTTGTTGGTCATCAGAAAACGCTGCATCCTTTACTTTGAAATTGTTTGATCGTTGCCATTTATTTATTTATACTTAACGTAACACCTTAACTAGAGGTAGAGAGGGTGGGCTTAATATCACAGACTTCTGCTCTTCAACCCCAGGGGTAGATGTAAATTTTGCATATAGGAGTTAAAAATTATATTGATGAACAAATTATAAACATACACATCATAATATATATATATAAGTACACTTTTTATATAACGAGAATATATTGACGGCATCAAGTTACATCAAAGGTTGAGAACCACTGTCTGATGATAAAAGATAATAGGCTGAGTTTCCTGAAGCGCAATTACAATTACTAATATATTATAAGTAATAGGTTTCATTGCATATAATACTTGTTAATATTTTTTTCCAGGCAAAACGCCTCAACGGCAACGGCGAGCTTGCTGCCATCAAGGTGATAAAGCTGGAGCCGGGTGATGACTTCGCCATCATCCAGCAGGAGATACTGATGATGAAGGACTGTCGGCATCCGAACATCGTCGCATACTACGGATCGTACCTCAGGCGGGACAAGCTGTGGATCAGCATGGAGTACTGCGGTGGTGGAAGCCTGCAGGTATAATGAACTGGTTCTATCAGCCTTCAAATTCAGACAAGTCACTTGATATGTAATATTGAAGTACGTAGTTCCATTCCCAAATAAAAAAAAATTGGAGAAGATGCTGTGTTATCCAAATTCGTCTGATAAGCAACCACCTTTCTCCCCACAATGTAGCGTTACTTAGGATGGTTTACACTGCACCATGTTATTAAAGATCCCTTACAATATACGATGAGTAATCTCATTACTTTTTACTGGTGGTAGGTTTCTGTTGCTGGCGTCTGTCTAGATATCACCGCAGCTCCTGTACCTACAGCGAAACAGTAGTGTGCAAACATTACTTTGTTCAGGTTTGAAGGGCGTTGTAGCTGTAGCTGCAGCGGTTCAGTAGGGCAGGCGTATTACTCAACATCAGTTATACGTATCGCCTAGTGTTATTGTTTCATCAAAAAAAAAATGAGTAATTAAAACCGGAGAACAGTAATTTTTGCCTATAGTATACTACTGATTGTCGGTAGAAAGAGATGCTGCGGTGATACCTACCTCGACCGTTTCCGACAACAGAGATCCAGGAAGTAATGTGACTTACCTTCATAGATATATAAAGAGAACACAATGTGGTGCAGTGTATACCATACTACCTAGCGCTACATTGTAAGGTGGTCGCTTGTAAGACGGATTCGGGAAGCATTCATCATCAGCTGTTAGACGTCCACTGCTGGAAATGGGCCACCTCCTAGGATTCCCACGTAGATTGGAATAGGATTCAATGGTGAGATTTTGGCCATTTCCCACCATGCTTACCTAATGCGGATTGGTGGAAGCCAGAGCCTCATTTGTTTTTTAGCAGGGTGCACCACGAGCAGGTGAACTTGGCTTTGATCTCGTGAATTTATGTGAGGGAACCCTTACAGAAAGTGTTACCATCAGAGAATATTTATATCTATGTTGTAGTCATATGTATATAATAATAGTGATCTATATGTATGCTTCAGGATATATACCATGTGACGGGTCCCCTGATGGAGCTGCAGATAGCCTACATGTGCCGGGAGACGCTCACGGGACTATCGTACTTGCATAGCATGGGCAAGATGCACAGGTAAGGTACAAACAGTTAAACGTAATAACTTCAACACTTGAAGTTGTTTAGTAATGTAGCGCATGAAAGAAATCGTGTAAATATATTTACAGTGAACGTAATATATTTGTTTACTATAATTTACAACGAATAGTAAACAATTTTAATATATGGTCAACATCCTTCCGTTTGGGTTCCAGCGGGAAATCTTGGAAAAAATACTCTACTTTCTGGGAGGAAGTCGGAGTTATGTAGAGATTTTTATCCACTAAAACCCCTTCGGTGGTCATCTTCGGCGTTTGAAGAAATCACGGGACCTCTTTTCGGAACACAGCCGCGGACCTTTGTTTTCTCGTGAGGAAATCCTACATCGAATCCTTTTCTGCTGCTGGGTCAGCTGAAAGTCATACTGCATTCTTACCGGCTAAAACCCGCGGTATCCCTCTCAAAACCCGTGGTCGGAACTACTGGAACACTTGCGCATACTTCCGCAGTCCTAACGGCACTGATCCATTACAGGATCTCACCTCAAAGCGGAACTGTCACTCCCCACCTTTCACTATCGCACCGAAGCATCGTACGCGTCACCTCGGTGCCTTTGATATACGACGACGACGACGAGTGACTCTGGGATCAGCTGCCGAAGGTTCTGTTATGGGGGATGGAGATTATTGTCCATTCTTCTCCGCTGCCCAGGTTTCTAGCTACGAATAGGGAGAAGAGAGGTGCTTTTCTCTCCTTCTGCGACATCACTTGTTCGCAAAAGGCGATACCTGGACTCCACATTTTCTCGCTTCCTGTCACATAGCCTTAATAAAGGTTTGAAGCGAGAGGTCCCTCCCTATTTCACCGATGAGATCTCGACCCAAACTTGTCCAACTGAGACAATCCTCCAACGCAATATAGCCGCGAGCCCGCCAGCGCCGACTACTCAATGCAGCCTCATCTTAGGAGAGAGGGAAGAACTCCCTCTTTCCACCTCTGTAAGGGCACGCCGGAACACACAGCGCGCTCTCTCCTCGGGCTCTTACAGTCACCCGGGCAACGGATTCCCCCGAATCCGTCACCCAGAGGTCATGGGAGTCAAGAGAGTAAACTCTCCCGACTCCCTACGGCGGATACCGATCTTGGGTCTCGCTGCCAACCCTTATACGACCTCAGAGGGAAGGGAGAGCGGCGAATCGCAATACCGACACTTCTCTCCCTCCGCAACTCCACCTGGGCTGTAAAGAGCAGTGTAAAGCCGCCTCTGCAGTCCAACGGCACGCATCCGAGGTGAGCTCACTTTAATAGGAGCTCTAACCTGGAGCGGCCGCCACGGGCCTGTCAGGTAGGCTCTTCTTCGCTTCACCGTGGGTGACCAAGCCACGACTACTAAGCCCCACCGCCACAATAAGGCGGTAACCTGTAGGGGGGGGGGAAGCTAACCTAACCTTAGCGGCGGTCACATTAGTTTCACCATATTGTTATATACACAATAATGTTTTCACATTAAATACATTTCATGATAGAAATTATCGATGGCCGAGAACATGGCTATCTTACTTTTTAGTGGAGGGAAGGAAAGAAGAGGATTTTCAAGACATTTCTTGCAGATAGAAATTAACGTTAAGTAGGATTTCCAGTTACTAAAATCCTCTCGCTAGTCTCCTTCAACGCGTTAAATGGGACTGGGGTTTCACTTACATATCGAACCTGACTGTTATTATAGCAAGCAAACTATAGTATGTAAAATATTACGCTGTTTCAGATGGAAGCACAGTGTAGCGTGTGAATGAACCAGGATCACGATGATTGCCATATTTTTTCTGAGAACAATTAGTTGTATTTAGTGTTATGCAAATACAGTAACCAGCATCAAATTTTTATGAGCAGTGTGTTCATCTCGATGTTTCTGTTGCTTAAAAAAATGCTTGTTTGTTTACAGGGATATAAAAGGTGCTAATATACTCCTAACGGAGTGCGGGGACGTGAAGCTGGCAGACTTTGGCGTCTCCGCGCAGATAACCGCCACTATCAACAAGAGGAAGTCGTTCATCGGCACGCCGTATTGGATGGCGCCCGAGGTTTGTGGCATCCCTCCTTTCCCTCCGCTCACCACTTTATTTATTTATTGCGTGAATGGTGAAGCTGGCTCGCCGAGACTATTCCAGCTGTATTATGTCGACAACTGGAACACAGTTATGCTGATATAGTGACAGACTTGCAATATGGACGTCGTAGCTAGATCGTTTAAAAAGAAATCCTGTCACGAAACAGACATGACAATATAAGTCCCCGTAACCAAACCAGGGACTAGGGTTATAAAGCTATTGCGCTGAGGAATTCTTGTCATGGAGGAAATTAATGTTTATTTTCAGTACATGTTTTCTATGTATATTTACTCGTAGGTAGTATGACTCATTTTGTCATATATGTTGGATTATAAAATACAGTTTACAAGCAGTTTAAACTCACATAAAATAATGAAATAAATATTGAAAAATTTTTTTCCTTATTTACTCATACATTATGTAATAAAATATTTACAATAAAAGTCTAGTGACGATGGATTAGAATATTTACCTAACCTAAAACGTTCAGCCTTTGTGTTTCTTATCAGATGATTAAGAACAATTCTAGAAAAGACAACAACTTTTTATTCCATAATGACCTATATATAATCCTCGCTAAACGGTATGCTAAGTGTTGCCAGTATTGCCTTCGTGTCCTTCTTGGGCAGGTCTAGGTTCAGCAATGGACACTAATAAGTTAAAAGAATAATCATACAAACCATCAACCTGCTCTTAACTATTGTAGTGGATCTGAAGGCTTTACCTCCCTCTTTGTCAGAGACAGCTTTAACTCCCAGCAAGACGTATGCAGTAAGTAGCTCGCTGGTCTAATGGTTAGAGCGTGCGGCCTTCATTCAGGTTGCGGGTTCGAATCTCGGCATGTACCGATGAATTGGAATTTATTCTAAGGTTTGTAAAGTCACCAATCTGCATTGGGCCCGCGTGGTGGCTGTGGCCCATCGCCCTCATATTGAGGGTAGGCCTGTGTTTCAACAGTGCGGATATAATTTGGCTGTTGAAATAAAAAAAGACATGCGAGCAGGTGGATGCGAAACGCTAAGGAACACATTTGATGAAAGACATATTGAAGAGATATATCCATTAGGTGGATCAATAAGGGCCGATGATGATGATGCACTGTATATTGTAAAATATATAGATAATAATGTTATCTTGTATATTTTAGGTAGCAGCGGTGGAAAGGAAGGGAGGCTACAATCAGCTGTGCGACATTTGGGCCTGCGGAATCACTGCTATAGGTATTTTTTTTTATTTAACTTAAAATAGCTTTAGGAAAGAAAAAGACGTTCATGTGATGGTAACAAATCCACTACCATCTACATCTCAGTAAATTTACTAGATACAACTCCATTTAAGATGGAGTACAAAGTTACTTCCGACAATATCTGACAAGAGAAGCTAACATCAGCAAAAGAATGTGATAAAAATTCGATACTATAATTTCAGAGTTAGCAGAGCTTCAGCCGCCAATGTTTGAGCTGCACCCTATGAGGGTGCTGTTCCTCATGTCCAAGTCGGGGTTCAAACCGCCGCAGTTGAAGGATAGGGAGCGCTGGTCGCAGGTGTTCCACGCTTTCCTCAAGCTGGCGCTCACCAAGAATCCCAAGAAGCGGCCCACGGCCGATAAACTGTTACAGGTACTACAATAAAATATCTAGTCCCTTTTCATTTTGAAGGGTGCTGTAGTAATGTAATAAATCAAAAAAATTTTAATACCTTAGTATTCAAAGTGATGTGATGCAATTGAAACAGTCTAATCGACACCTCAATGTTATCGATGAGTCAATCACTTATCATCAGGTAAGGATGGACAAAGTGAGGAACAGTGTGATAAGGGAGCGGTGCGGCGTGGTTGAAGATGTAGTGACAAAGATAGAGAAAAAGGATGCTTAGATGGTTCGGCCATGTGGAAAGAATGGATGAAAGAATGGATGAAAGAACATTAACGAACGAGGTATACAAAGTAAGAATTATTGAAAAATCGGTGCTGGTCGACCTAGGCGGACATATTCCGATCAAATCGAAGATGTCTCCTCTGAGGTACCTCACTGGGAACGAGCCGTGAGATATATATATATGTATGTGTGTATCATATCAGCATGTATTCAATTGTTGCCTAATTGAATGAAAGAAAAACATTGAACTACTTTTCAATCATTTAAAACCAATACCACATCGTCGTCGTCGTTTTCATCTTCATGATCGTCATCAACATCACCGTAGTCTTCACCATCCTAATCCTCATCATCACGTCATTTTCATCATCACAGTACTGTTTGCATGATACTGTTTGGTGTCAGAAAAAAGAAGTAGTTGACTCCTACAGAGATTCCTTTAATAGAGACCTACCAAGAGTGGTGTATTAATACTAGAATATTTTATTTTCACAGCACGCATTCTTCCAGCAAGATATGAGCAAGCGTTTAGCGATAGAGCTGCTGCAGAAGTACTCAAACCCGCCCAGCCATTGCAACAGTCAGGAGTTGGACGAGGATGGAGTGAGTTTCTCTAATCTTTCTATCTAGCAGTAAACTGGAATTTGTCTACCTGAACAATGCTGGTTGTTATCCAGACTGACTAGATGTTCAGGATATTCATTCAGGAAATGTATAGCTACAATGCACTACACATTATAAAACAGTGGTCTTTGTACCCTTCAATATCTATGTTGACTGGCTCTGGCTATATTTTGTATACACTTAGTTTGTATTACAAAAAATTTAAAAAAAAATGGGACACGATGTTGTCTCGATACACCAGAAATTATCCAGTTTCATCGCCATAATTGAACTTTTTCTTTTCAGGCTATATCAAACGTCCCACAGCGGATCGCCTCAAAACATACAGGTCGCGGTAGGCGGGTACTAGGGGAGCCCGATATCCCCGGCGCTCCGCCATCGCGTCCCCGCAGCTTGGCAGACAGGACGCCTGCGAGGGCGCTGAAGCCCGTCACCAGAGTCTCCAGACCGACTTCACTCCTAGACGATATACCGACAAACTCGCGGTTGCTCGGTGAAGTGGCTCCTGAACGACGTGTTTACGACGACTCGCCGGTAGTCGACCTGGATGAGGACGACGAGATAGGGCTCCGTTCCATGCCGCAGGTGATCAACTTCAGCGCGGACGTCAGCAGGAGTTGCGACGGGGACACCATTAAACGGAATGGTAACTGGCTTATATAATAATTATATGAACGAGACTAGTTTTTTATCTTTTCTCTATGTACCCTTAGGATTCTTTGTATTACTTGGTGACCTGATGAGCAAGATATTCATATGATGGTAAATGAAATACCAGCTCAATAACAACGTGGCTTTAGTTATGATGAACACTATACCACATTATAATCACTAAATACAAACCTTCAAACCAGAACAGTTATGTTTGCAAATTTCTTTGGGGGCAGAAATTGGAGCTGCTCTGGTACATCTCTAAATGGCCACCTGAAGCAGAGGGCTTCCACCAGTACCACTATTTAATACAGTGTATACTATATGAGAAATTTATATTTTTCTAGGGATCCCTTGAATAGTTGTATAGGTAAAGATTTCATAAATATATCATAGCATCATTTTTATATATCCTTATTTCCCACTACAGCGGACTTCCACAGGCAAACGAGTGAGGACTGGAGCGTGGCTTCACTCATGAGCTGCCCAAAACACAACCCTATCTCGCACGAGCTTCCGGATCTTTCCACAGACACGATGGCGTCGAGCGAGAAGTGAGTTTCCGCCATTCATTTAACCTATCGCTTCATATTATCTATGTTCTATTTATTTATCTCAGTTGTCCTGTAAATTTATTTATTATTTTATAGCAAGTGGTGTCGGGTGATCACTGGTGATGATATAATGCGAATGAGTTTAAGGTATTATTTTTTTCACAAATGTAAAAATATTTTTTATTTCTCCCCTTCTGTTTAATTTTTTCGTTGTCACCCTGTTAATTGTCTATGGTTTTGCGGTTTTACTTTTTGATCATCTAACATATTAATCAATATTTTTCTGTCTCTATGTTCGTTACTTTGTGGCAAGGAGTCGTTTTTTTATGTATATAAAAACAAATTCTCGATACTTTTTCACCTTTAAAATTATTGCAATGGAAGTACTATACATACATATGTCTTTAAATCAAACCGCTGTTTGGTATTTATTAAATTTAAATTAAATTAATATTAAGGATTATTTGGACAATTTAAAAAAGTATTGATTCAATAAAAAAAAGTTATCATAAGTATGTATATAATTTTTTTTAAATAAGCTTGTCTATTAATAATTTAGTATTTTTGACATGTGAAGATATCTATCTTCCCGCCAAAACCAATTGACGTTTATTAAATAGTTTAATTTTGTTCCGAAGCAAAGGCAAACAGCGGACTGAGTCTTGCAATAACTTTAAATGTGCCATAGATCGGCGATGTTGTTGAGTGTGAAGAATGCACATTGGAATATAGCATAGATTACACGGATGTTTCTGTTAATTGCATGGATATGGCTTTACGACGCCGCGTACGCTTGTTAGGGCTGCGAAGTTCTTCAACTGCCTTTAGTCCCTGGTTCGATTCTAGGGAGACGTCATCGAGTTTGATTGGTGGTGTATTTCATACCCCCTAGCTAGCTACCATTGTCATGTTGTAAATATGCTGCTATAACAGCATTGCTGTATTCTTGGTGTCAGCGTCAAAGCCTTAACGTCACTTAATACCATGTAAAGGTTGATTGTTAGCCCATTGTAGTAAAGAAGGTATATCAATTGATAAATAAGGCTGCTTACATAAGTTAACTTTCACTTATACATAACATAGTCTTAGTTTGTAAAGTTAAGGATTTATTGGACTCTTCACTTAAATATATCAATCTAATTTTGAAGGTTATTGACCTGTGAATTATATATGTATTTATAAAATAAATACTGTGAATGAGTGACGCATCCCATGAAGTTTACTTTTAAAGTAAAATTTCTAGAAAAAAAGAATTGTTAATTTATGGTATGATTATCTATCCAACTGGGGTTGGTTAGTTTTATATATATATATATATAATTGCAATACTCTAGTATATATATATTTTATATTATAACATATTAGTTTTTGCGGTCATTATATTTAATTTTTTAGTATTTCACTTTTAGCGCCCCCTATTGGAATGTTAAACGAATTTAGCATAGACACGGCGAATACTTTGACAGTTTAAACGTCACTGTTACATGTTTTCCCGCCCAAACTTATGTCAGTCAGGTAAGGTTACAAAAGTGACGGGAACACGATTAGGTGTAAGCTTCGGTTGTATTTTTTGTCTGTTTGTCATTTTCATTGCACTGACAGTATGGCCTAAAGTTGTGAGAATAATACGGCTGTGATGGAAGCTATACATTAAAGATAATTTCATAAGAATATATTATATTTTCTTTTATTGTTGCTTTTCATATATGTAGCTTTAATGTTTTTGGTGGTGGGTGTTTAGTAATATATAAAATTTTTCCGATACTAATACATGTTAATATAAACATTGTATGCTGTTAGACTATTAGAATACCATTTCGAGTAAATATCTCCAATGTTGTTGCTTTCAAATGTTTATAACTCTATTAACCTGTTGACCGGGGAATTCCCTTTTTAATTGTGCAAGATACAACGAGCGTGAGCTCTTTCACTAAGACGTTAGTACATCACGCCCAGGGCGCAACATATATTTCAAGGATGTACTTATTTGTCCTACCCGTACTCGCCATTGATTCTATTTGACATATTTATACGTCCCGCTCGGTTAACAGGTTAAGGCTATTACCTAATAAAAAAAAACATGCCTGATGTGACAATTACTGGGGTGTGGTGTTGGTTTTCTACACAGTAAGCCACGTCCTCAGGGAGCTGGTCACAATTCCCCGACGCCAATGTACCCTCAAACACTCCCTCTTACTGTATATATTCGTAAAATATATAAAAAAAATTATTAGGATAACGAGACTTCACATATTATGTCTTTAATCGACGAGCACAATAAGGTGCAGTGTATATCATCCTCGCTACCTCCATGTTATGGTCAGGCTACTTACCATCAGATGAGTGTCTTGCTCCTCTCATTGTTTCATCGTTTAAAAATAAAATTACTGTACCTTTGTTCTTACGCTCCCCTCGATCTTTTACCTTCTTTACATCTCGTTGTATCCTCTTCTTGATATTTTCTTTCTTCCATTCTTTTTGTAAACATGATAATGGACCATGAGGTCCTTTCGTATTAATTTTGCACTACGTATGCAGGCAATGATACGTCTAATTTTTTTTAACAGCAATCATAGATTCGATGTTTTTTGTATTACTTATGACATCAGACTATCACTGCTGGACGTGTTTCTTCCTTGGACTATCTCCACATCAATTAGTCCGTGCTACTGTTATCCAGATGCTCCTAATGACTGTTATGTATATTAGAGTGTTAGTTTTCAATTGTGCATATGTTTGTAGTTCTGTCAAAAAAATGAGGAATCACTTTATGAAAATATCTAACGCTGTGTATCATCTACTCAATCTATGTTCTGATCTTCGCTTTCCAAATTAAAATCTATTATTTCCATTTTTTTTAACTATCTCCTACAATTTCATCAGTTGTCCGATTTCTGTGTACTGTTGAAACAACTTTAGACCATACCTCTCATAATCATAAGGTACAAAACGGCGCACGGGCCGGCACATGTCTGTAAGATGTCTCTCTTGTTTTAGGAGCCTCTTGCAATATATTGACGAAGAGTTAATGCTCAGGTAAACGGAGAGCCTTTACACTGCATGCGATCAGAATTCATTGTTTGTGTAGAATACAAATACAGTATGTAGTGTGGCGCTGTTCGAAATAAACTTGTGTATCGGGTCGCGGTAACATATAGTTCATCTTAGATTTATATATATATCAATATCACTAAAATTGTATGAGGTATTATTAATTAATAATTTACAAACTGTTAAACCATTGTAGGTAAATTTGTTTCGCAGTAATCTCTAGTGTCAGTAATAGTTTATTATAAGCTTCCGACGTTTCGATGTAGTGTATAGTTGTGTTGGTTATCTTACATTAATTACTAATATATAATTAATTCGGACATTCACAGCAGTGTTGCGATACTGAATATTATTTCGAACAGTATATCTCTTTACTATTCTTACCAATGTATACAAACAGCTATGACTTTAAATTATATCAAGTAAAAAAATATATTGAGAAGTCTCAATGTTCTCTTCTATAATAAAATCTTTTCTTGCTACTATTAATGTAGAATAAGCTTATAGATATATGATATTATTTGCCTATATAGGGCAAAAGTCTAGCGGTTGCCTTCACACGAAGGTTCCTGATTCCAATTTGGAAACCGCCTTTGTTGTCTGGGTTTTTTCGAAATTTTATTGTTAATCCTAATTTTATACAATAAACCGCTTCATTGACACTTAAGGCCGTGTGAAACTAAACTCAAGTGTTAACTCAATGTAGATAAACAAAAAATTAAGTAGCTTAGCTTAAATATCTGAAAAAAAAATAGCGTATAGAAATGTGATAGTGACAGTTTAGTTGATGTAATTAGGAGTCATAATTGCTATTTATATTACAATTGCTTTTATATTTATTGTTGCTTATTTAGATTTATAAATTATAACATTAAATTAATGTGAATAAATATCGATATTTAAATATTTTGATAATTCGGTGATATGGACCAGTAAATTTATTTAATTCACAATATGATAAAATTTCGTTGATAAATCAATACATGAATGTTTTATGTACCCCCACAATTCAAATGAAATGTCCCACCAGCACCACTTGTTATTTAACAGAAATATATATATATAAATAAATAAATATAAAATATAATAACCACATTACATATTTGTGTCTAACAGCACAACCCGAGCTTCACTTAACCGCACTGCATTCCGAGCAGCTTACTGACACAACACAATTCTACCAAATTCGTAATATAATTCTTTCCACAGGGCAACACTACCGTTGACAGCCGAAACTGCCAACATGACGCAGGGCAGCTCCGCGCTTTCGATACACGACCAGCACCTCTCCCAATGCATTCAGTTGAAGCAAAATTATTTGAACAGTTCAACGACAAATATTTACCAAAGTCTCGCTTCCAACTTCCAAAGTCCTATCGGGGCGTCGCGGGTGTCCATTGACGATCCACTGTGCAGGAAGATGGGGGAAACGGAAATCATGTACGCGGATCAGCCTGAAAACGACATCGCGCTACAGTCGCCGCAAGTTAGGAACAGTAACTGCGAGTGTGGGTTATGCCCTAAGCCGGAACCTAGGGACAATAACACATTAAGCGATCTACAGAGATCAGTAGCATCTAAGTGCTCGTGCGACGCGTGCAACTCCAACGGGGACATTTTGAGCTACTACAGGAACTGCTCTAACCAGAACCAAGAGTCGGGTATCGTGTACTGTGATAGTTGTAAAAAGCAAAAAATATCCGTGTCTAATTTTAGAGCGTTGCAAATCGCCAATCGATTGCGGATATCCGATTCGGACAAATTGGAAAACGGCGGCACTTCCGACGAAGACCTGTGCAGGAAGATCGACATGAGCTTAGACATGGAGGAGAAGAGTTACGAACACAGGAAAAGACACAACAGGCACAATTCCGACACCGTGACGGCGGGGATAGACTTAAGTCAGTTTTGTCAGTGCGAGTTGGAGAAGCGGAAGACCTCTTCCGTAGATGAGATATTCAAAATGGCGGAGGAGGTCAGAGATGGAAAGGAGTTGACGGATGAGGAGATGAAGATCAGTCAGCGGCAGAGGAGTCTCTCTGACAGTCAGAGGGACAAAGCGAAAGTGGACAGCGAAAGTATGATTTTTTTTTAGTACTTAACCTGTTTGAGATAACTAATAAGAAATGTAGTCTATTTGGTGGTAAATTATTACATCAGGGTCCACATAATATTAATGTGATTTTTGATACGTTTAAATATTTGTATGTGCTATGTCAACTAAGAACTAATGTCACCGACATAACCCAAAAGATAGCTAGATTTAAGTGGCAGTGGGCACATTGCTCGAAGAACCGACGGCTGATGGGGCAGTAAGGTTCTCGAGTGGCGCCCGCGTACCGGTGGACGTAGTATTGGGAGGCCTCCCACAAGGTGGATCTTCGATCTGGTGAGAATCGCGGGAACCCACCGGATGCGAGCAATAGGGGATCGATCGACGTGGAGATTTTTGGGGGAGGCCTATGTTTAGCGGTGGAAGTCTATCAGCTGATGATGATGATGTACTATAAACAAATAGTAAAAATTATATTTTATGTTCTACTGGTGGTCGTCTTCTGTTGTCAGAGACCATCTATAGTGTGTTCCGGTTTGAAGTGCGCTGTCCTTAGCGAAGTTAGTAGGTAACGATTCTTTGTCTTGTGTTACAAGGTGACGTGATTACACTGCAGTGTTTTTTCATCTTAACTAAAAATGCATTGTTATGGATGGGCGTATTACTTATCGTTATGTATACGTTGTGCTCGCCTCGGGTATTCGATCGTATAAGAACATATGTAATGTTTAATTTTCACAGATGTTTTAAGTTTGATTAATCATTTATATTCTCGTAAAGATTGTATACGCTGCAGTTATAAGGTAATAAACGAATGAATTCCTAATAGTTTGCATCGTGTTTTATATTATTATACTTTGTTTTATATTGTATATGATTATGATGTACAGGTAGTGCGGGTGCGATTCCGCCGGTGCCGCCCGTTCCGCCGCGACGCGCGCGCTCTCGGCGCACGCGCACGCCGCCTCGCCCCGCCCCTAACGGTCTGCCGCCTACCCCAAAGGTTCATATGGGCGCGTGCTTTTCTAAGGTATGCTTCAAAAAACATGATTTTTAATTAAATAATAAATAAAGAGGTTTTACTCTTTATTAAGAGTTGTTAGCATTGCTACGACTTCGGCTTATTCTTACAAGGGGAAAACCAAGACTAATTTACAACTCGGGCTAAGTGCGGGTTGAGCTTCATGGTGATGAAATTGATTATTAATTATTACATTTTTTTTCGATTAAAAGATACTTTTTCCTCTAACGGACTGTTCATCAAACAATAAGCGGTAGGCAAAACAATATGAAATATAGGGTTGTATACACTGCACAACATTGCGCTGGCTTGTTTCCTGCTCATCCTTCAACTTTGTAACAGTCAATTATTTCCTATAAAAAGTACCATGGCTTGCTCTTTTGTTATTTCCCAGTAAAACTTTTAACTAAACTAAGTAAGAGCTTAATATAACTTTTCCTAATATTTACTCTTTAATCAGGTATTTAACGGATGCCCACTGAGGATAAACTGTACAGCTTCCTGGATACATCCGGACACGAGGGATCAGCACATTCTGATTGGTAATTATATCATGTCACTAATGATTCCATTGATGATTTTTATTGGATGAAAAAAGTCTTACTAAAATCACTTTTTTAACTTTAAATTCTACAGGGGCTGAGGAAGGAATCTATACGCTGAACCTGAACGAGCTTCACGAAACGGCCATGGACCAGCTGTGCCCCCGGCGGACCATCTGGATGCATGTGATCAAGGACGTTCTCATGTCGCTCTCTGGTGAGCATTCTAATTCTGTGCGAGTTTTGATCTTAGTGGTCTTCATAGCTGGAGGTAGGACATTAATGTACTGGAAAACACAAGCAGATTTATCTACCGCGAACGTGTAGTGTACCAAACTTTATATTCTACCCAATTTAAATAACATTAACTGGTTTAATAAGTTGTAGGTTGTTTATGATAGTGCTTTGTCGTAGGAACCGATCTGGCTACCACGTCGGGTAAATGAATACCCTGAGTTCCAATTTTGGGGTTCACCTTCAACGTACCCGGGCTCTGAGTAGGATATCATTATCAGCCGTTAGATGTATACTGCTGGACATAGGCCTTCCCGAAAGTTCCCACATACAGTCAGCATGGTCCCCGCTACGGCCAGACGCCAGAGGCCGTCGTTTGTAGGGATTCAAATGGGAGGATTTGGGCTCATTTTCCACCACGCTTGCTCAATGCGGATTGGTGGGAGCCAGAGCCTCGTTTATTGTTTAGCTGGGTGCACCACGAGCAGGTGAAGATTGGCTTGGATCCAGTGAGTTGTTGTGCTGGGGACACCCTTAGAGTAGAGTAAGAGAGCTGTTTATTATTTTACTATATCTACAATATTATTATTGGATTGTGATCACAGGTAAAACACCATCGCTGTACCGGCACGAGCTGCTCGCGTTGATTGGAAGCGCGCGCGGCGGGCGTTCGCTGCGCGTGCTGCCGCCGCGACTACTGCCGCGCCGGTTCGCGCTCACCACGCGCGTGCCTGACACCAGAGGTAACTGGCCATTTTCACATGGTACTAACTGATAATGAAGCTGTAGATTGTGAGGCGCGGATCGCCCAAAATACCTTGACCGTTACATATCGAAAACCTGAATAAACCAATGGTGTATGGTCAGTTCATAAATATGAAGTGATAATGATAGATAGGCGTTTCGTATGAGACCCAGGGACTCTTACTGCGGCACTGAGGAAAGCTGCCGTTCGTACTAGGTTGAAAATCTGACATAAATTGTAACTCCTTATTTATTTTCTTCGATCAGATGAGGAATTTCTTTTTAAGATTTCCATCGGCATAAAATAATATAACAGCATAACTCGACCTGGGAATACCTGGGAATTATTGTATCTAACTTAGCCGTGGTGGCTCAATGGCTATGAACTCGGACATCGCAATCAGCTGACGAGGGTTTTAGGGATAATATAAAACAAATCTAACTTAACGTATACAGGCTGTGTGCGGTGCGCGGTCGCTAGGAACCCGTACAACGGCTACAAGTACCTGTGCGGCGCCACGCCCGCCGGCCTGTTCCTCATGCAGTGGTACGACCCGCTGCGGAAGTTCATGCTGCTCAAGGTATTGTACAACTCGTGACTGTATAGACAATAAGAGAGAATAACAATATGGCGTCGTATTGATGCTAAATGGATGGTGCTAGCAAAGGATGACACTATGTTGTGTTCATGACCTTAAAACAACATATTGAGTCTGGATACTACAGTACATTAGCCGAAATGCACTTTTAATCGGACTGTATTAATGACTATATTGTCTGATGCCGCTTACGTGGTTTCTGCCAACAGAGACCTATCGACCGGATCCAAACTTTTCCACATCAGGCGCCATAATCGGAACAGAGATTTCTTTGTTACAATTAATCACGGTTGACTTCTGCGCTGCGAAACTATCTCATATTAATTGCTAATTAAATATTTTCATTTATTTTTAACAGAACATCGAATGCGTTCTCCCAACTCCACTGTCAGCCTTCGAGCTGATAATCACGCCGGAGCTGGAATACCCGTTGCTGTGCGTTGGTGCTACCAGGAAACCGCTGAGGTTGAATTTAATCAACATCAACTCTGGTGAGTGAAATTTCAGCACGTTTTTTTAATTTTTTTTTATAGATAGAGTGGGACAATGCTGTGTTATCATAATGCTTACAAGTGGGAACCATTTCGCTCGCCCATAACCTGGTTTTAGTTAGGACGATATACACTGCACCACATTGCGCTAGTTGCTTTAAGATGAGATGTAGTCTTGATGTTTCACTTTCAACTATCTTTCTTTCTGTCGAAGAAATAATGTAGATAGCATCCATGGAACAAGACCGTGGTGAATTGTCTGTGATGAGAATCTTGAAGGCGGAGGTGAGGGGCGCCCATAGGGAGAAAGAGTCAGTAAGTACGGCAGTGGGGTTCTATCAACTATAATTGGTCGACTAACTGTGTTGCAGGCGCGACGTGGTTCCACTCCGAGGAGCTGGAGGTGTGCGTGGGAGGCTCTAATACGGTGATACCGCGCCCCGAGCGGTTGCACACGTTGCGTGCCGTGCACCAACTCAGCAAGGATGCGGTGAGATATTTATTTTACCCTCCGAACGGAAGGGAAAGTGGCTGTAAGATTAACGCATTCGTCTGTATATATGTTTATGGCATTTCAACTATTTTCTTATATTATTTTTTATTTAATATCACTTGTTTTGATAGGACGTTATCCTTTTTTATATTCAGAGCCAGAGCCAGAGCACGAAAAACATTTGTGAATATTAATAACAATATTTCTCGAAGAGCTACGGGTTTGATCTGCACGTGACTCGAACCTTTGAAAGAAAATATTATTAAGAAGCCGAAATGTTCCATTAACAACGGCTTTTATGTATATATGACATTCATCAATCCGTTTTTAACCAGCGTGATGGAGAAATGCCCTGTACTCTCTCTGTGTCAGAAGAAAGACATATGGTTATCTTATTTGCATACGTTACTGATAAGTTGTATGTATACACAGGTGCTGGTCTGTCACGAGAATACGGTGGACATAATCCCGGTGCTGCCGCCGGGCGCCGCGGCGCCGCCGTCAAGCGAGCGCCGCCCCCGACTCCTCTCCCGGATACAGTTCGACTTCCACATTGAGAGCATACGTGAGTACAAAGTGCTGTAAATTGCAAGGGGGTTTCGAAAAATTTAACTCTTCATAAAATATTAAGAATTTTTTTTAACTTGGTCACATTTAATCTTCAGTTACAAATTAATACATAATTTTTTTAAGGGTCCTTGTAGTGCAGTATCCGAGTGCTTGCCTTGTAACACGAACTACTCTAGTTCATTCCAGGAGTAAAATATTCTAATTTGGTAGTCGAAAGGATTTTTTTTGTCGAAAAAATAAATCAAGTACATTAGGCTTGAGAGGAGTAAAATTAGATATTTTTGATATTCTACTATATTTTGTCTTTCGTTTGTATTTTTTTTTTTGGTGAAAAAGTTTTTATTGTGAATGTGATGACTGCAGTGTGTCTTGCTGATTCGGTGCTCGCCTTCCACCGGCACGGCGTCCAGGGGCGGTCCCTCCGAAACGCTGACGTCACACAGGAGATCACCGACCTATCGCGCGCGTACCGGCTCCTCGGACACGACAAGTGAGACACTTTGATCATCAGCTCTTGTACACAGCTCCACTCCCATTAAATCATAACCTTAATGATCCTTACAATTTCATTACGGTATCCAGGTTTGAAGGGCGTTATAACTAATAAATTAAAAAGGTATGGATCGAGATTTAATATTATATGTCCGGAGGCGCCAAGCACAATGTAGTGCTGTGTATGATCATGATCCCAGGTAGCGTCATATTAGGGGTAGGTGTATGTTCTACTGATCATTAACAACCTGACCCGCTCACCTAATTGCTCTTTGTAAATGGTAACATTGTGACAATAGATTATACTTATATACGAGGTCAAGAGCAGCAATTTATAATTAGGCGATAGTTAGGATGTATACCGTGGAGATCTTTGGTGGAGGCGTATATCCAGCAGTGGACGTCTATCGGCTGATGATGATATTAATAACCACTTACAACTGTCTAGAACAGTAATGTTTGCACACTACTGTCTAGCAGTAGACATAGATCTATGCCGTCTTCCTGTATTGCAGAGTGGTGGTGTTGGAGTCGCATACCCTGCACAACACGCTCACGAGCGACGACGGCAACGACCTGTACATCCTGGCCGGCCACGAGGCATCGTACTGAAGACTACAGCGGATATAGCCCACCGCCACGCGTGGGACCTGCTTTACCCATCAGCACCAAGTAATGACACGGAGCTGACGAACCCTGTTGTCACTGGAGGTAGCATTAACTCACCTCTACTAAAATAGGGATTTAATAAAATATTATTAGTTTTCCATCATCATCAGCCGATGGACATTTAAACAGAATAATAGGAAAACATTCGAAGTACTTTCTAAACCTATTTTTCTGACACTGAACGGACCTGTCATATTTATTAATTAAAATGAAAATTACTAAAAGTAGTTATAATCTACTAATAATAACTTTCATAAATCATCCTTTAATTATTTTTTTTACTCAATACATCAACGATATTAATTTTTGTAGACATACGAACTAATAGTGTATTTGCAATTTCATTGGTAATTTAGGAAAAAAAACCGCATTCACCAGTCTATTACCTACCCGCATTTTTTTTAACTGGTATATAACAAATTATTACTTTATAAACAATGTATTATTTATATCTGTAATCAAAAAAGAGAGAAGACGTCAAAAGTCATTCTCTGTCTCTTTCTCCACATGTAATTGTATACAAGAGTATAATTAGAGAGTAAAGTATGGAATACAAGTGTTAGATGCTAGACTTTTGTGATTGTAACCAATAAATTATAATACGTAGGTTTCAAACGACATTGAGTTCCGGTTTGAAGGGCGCTGTACCCAGTGACATGACTGGGGTAATGATACAACATTTATTGTCTCCAGGCGACGAGCACAATGTAGACATCCCAACCAGTGCCACGTTGTTAAGAGCAAGCGTATCACTTACTATCAGGTGAACGTCACATTTGGTCTCGTCGCTAAGATGATTAAAAAAAAACAGTAGATTCTGTGGATTGTGCTCCTTGACTTATAAAAGGAAATATTTAATACAATATTATATACACAAATGTTTGTTATATGCCGTATATAACAATACCTTTGACATTTTGTTTTAATTAAAAAAAAATACTACCTCTAATAGTATATTACATCTCCGTATAATCATAAAAAGGAATATGTTAGAAAGAATATCAAAAAAAAACAAAATGTAAAACAATCCGCATTGCAGCTGAGTGTGTTGCCAGTTAGAAAAAAAAATACGTTATACGCTTTAAAACGGTGTGATCACATTTTTTTTTATTTAAACTAAATACCTAGCTATAGACGTAGATATATCGGCTATCTATAGGTATTGTCGGTTACAAATGATTAGTATTCGAAGTACATACTTTTAGGGTATAGATGACGTCACGGGTGCCTCGGCGCCTTTAGGTGACACCACGGCGCTTCCTAACGCACTGTTACCGCCGAGGGGAGGTTATAGCGGGAGGAAGAAGATGTCGCGTTCTGCCGGTTAGGTAGGAGTATAACTTTGAACACCTCGCCTATCCCTCTCCCTCTCACTCTCTACCGCGATACTAAAAAATGGTATCCCAGCGCGTTAGTACGTACTATGTGATATACTTGTGGGGATAGCGTTTGCACTGGACAACGATATTGCAACATAAACAATTGTAACGTTTGAAAAGTAGTTTTTTTTTTACACTTAATCCCAACTTCACTTGATATTAAGTGACAATGCGGTTTTGTATATTACTATCAGAAAATATATCGGTTTTTGTATAAGTACGTAATAAAGTTGTCATATCTCTTGTGTGGCGGTCGTCTTGATGAGGCGCTGCTTCGTCCATGGGCTTGAGGTTCTGACGGAGGAAAAATATCATGACGAATCCTACGTATATCAAGGAGTAATAGAGCCCACTAGTGGGCATATTATGTGGGTTGTTTATTGATATAAAAAAACAACAAATTGAAGCACCGTTCGGTAAAGATACAATTAGTTGGTTCTTCCAGCTGCAAGTATTACTGTTTTACAATTAGGTGGTACTATTAATTATTGTTTCAAAGCGACAACGGCCATGTTGTGTAAATATCCTAACTGATGTCTCAAGGTTTAATAGCACCAGGTGAATGTACCTTTTTTATTAGTCTCCGTCTATAAATGATGCCGAAATGAGATCCATTGCTGTATGTGGTTAGATAAATGCATTCGCTGTTTCCACAAGTTTTTATTCAACTGTTATCATTAAAAAAAAAGTTATAATATCGGCAGTTGAATTAAAATGGCGCCCGTTACTTAATTATATAATCAAGTATAAAAAAATCTTGTATGTAATTCATAAACGATTTAAATATAAACTTTATATCAAAACTCGTAGTTTTCTATAGTTAACTATAAATGACTTTGACTTTTTTTTTATTGCTCCCGAGTCCCAGCAGTGGGAATTTAAAGGTTTATATGTGACAATTATTCATTATAGAGAAAACCAAAAATATGTCGCTCAATAAATCGGCTCCTATTAATGAATGAGTGGTGAAAATAAGTCGGAGTCGGTGTTGCTATATTAAAGTCCCGGTGTTGCCAGTAATCATGATGAAAGTACAACATACTGCTGCGTACATAAGTACAAGCGCGATTTTTTTTAGCATATCGTAGCTCAGGAAAGCTGTTAGAGGTCTAGAGAATGAGGTCAGTGCTTTTCTTAAATAATTCTAAATAGCTCGCTAGGGTCGAGGTCTGTGGGTGGAGTCAGTGGACCTCGCAGATTCCCTTTCTGTTGTGTCTGTATAACATATATACCAAACATTACTGTGTTCTAGTTTGAAGGTCGCTGTAGCTAGTGTAATCACGAGGGTAACGAGATTTATCTTATGTCAATATGATGCAGTGTACACCATCCTAACTAACGCCACATTGTATGAGGAGGAGTTTCACTTACCATCAGGTGAATGTCCCACTTGTCTCGTCGCTTAGTTGTATATGTAAAAAAAAAACTGGTTCGAAGAAAATTTCGGCGTCATTTTAATTCGACTGACAACGCTATTCGTTAAGATTACGACCAATAACCACCAACACCAATTTCTCCCACACCACTGCCATTTAACCATTCCTCGCGGGAAAAAAAAACAACCATAAGCAATATTATACGTCTGTAGTCAATGACGTTAAAGAATATAGTTGATATTTAATAATAAGTGGAATGACATGAAAATTTTGACGGTCAAAGGTCGATAATGCAGTATGAAGGAGCAATTATACAAATCAACGCTTCAAATAAACTAACCGTTTGTCATATATATATATACATATATGTATTATTTTATACTTGTATAGATATCTTAACTTATAAAGCACAATAGAACTTTACATACACAAACGCAACAGTAACAAACGTTTGGCTGAATGGTTCCAATACCTTTGTCTTTACCATAGAGAATATAAAAAGAAATAGATCTAGATAACTTATCTTCGGAGACCGCCTAGGCTCACCTGTGTAGTGCAGCCTGCTAATCAACATACGAGGCTCTGGCTCCCACCAAACCGCATTAGGCTACCGTGGTGGGAAGTGGTTGAAATCCCACTGGGGATCTTTAGTGGAGGCCTGTGTCCAGCAGTGGGCTTCTATCGGCTGACGATGTTGACCGCCTAGGTAAGTATAGTTGTATTTCTGTCTCACAAACTGTAGTGTGCAAACATTACGGAGTTTCAATTTGAATAGTGTTTTTTTTTTTTAGGCAATGGCATTGGTATTAATGCCATTCAGCCAAACGTTTAAAACTCATGTTTCATATAATACATAAATAGAAAGAGCTAGCAGTATTTTTACTCTCTTTTCATGTTGTTACTCGTAATATATATGAAGGAATATTGGTAATAATAGCATTATTGATCTTTATGTATTTGCGAAGTTTGAAGATTGGTGTAGATTGTGAGGTTTTTGCCAGAAGTCGAATGAGACTTCCGTGTAGCGGTCGGTATGGGATAGGACACGGCTTCCGGTTTCGTAGTTATTACGATACTCGTACAACAGCTAAATCTGTTGATGATAACCAGGCGAGAATAATTTTTTTTATTTAATGTCGCGTGGCACAGATATTTCGGTCATTCGAACCATCGACAAAGGTTTCATAGACCGATTGCATTTCTTTTATTATTATTTTAATTAAAACCTATTTATTAAATCATAGCTCTTATATAAACAACCAAATAATTGTGATTATTATTATTTAATAATCGTTTGGTTATGGCCGAACGTTGTGGGTGATTAACATTATGAAATGCATTATGTATGAAAAAGACAATTTTTTTTTTCTCGATATAATAACGTGATAGTTAATAAAAATAGATTTGAAGGCGGTTAACTTGGCTTGTGTATTATTTTTCTTTTTTTTTTTGTAAATATAATAATTATTCCAACTAGTATTAGTCAATTGTATTATATCACTAGTGTAGTTATTTGGTAATTGTAATGTATGTAATTTTTTTTAATGGCGACATTCGCGGGAACTCGCCCACTTGTAATGGCGATTTTTGTATCTGTGAAAAATCTAATTCATAGCTCTTACATTCAGGTCTCAATATCTTCAAGTTTCAAATAAAAACGCTGACATTATTATTTATAATAAAATATCGATTGTTTCGCTCAAATAGTTAAAGAAGCTGTGTCGCGCTTGCAGCGGTTGTATATCCTAGATTTATTATCTGTATCAATATTATCACAGACAATAAAATAGTTTTTACTTTACCAACGGTTTGAAGCAATATACAATATATATCTAATCATGCTAACAATGGAACAAAGGTGCATGTTATAATCAAGACAGATTTAAATAGTTAATCCAAAAAAATTGGCTCTGTGGTTAAGCATGAGGAGGAACCCAGTTGGAGTTCTACAGCCACATGTGCAGTGTGGCTGGTGGTAGTTTTTTGAAACTACTAAATTGGACACCCTCTTGTAAAATTATCGCTACATCAGGCACGCATCGTCCGCCATCTTCAGCCTCATCGTCACTTAACACCGTGTGACATTGCGTTCAAGTGTTGCCTGTTTATAAAAAAATATGACGTTCAGAATAAAGTTGAAATTTAATAATTTTTTTGATTTAACGTAATCTTGTCTTGATCAAATTCTTTCAGTTAAATATATGAATGTTATATTTTACAAATAGCGACTCGTGTATTATAATTTTATTTATATATATATATATATTGTTTCAAAATCTTTACCTTTGTTGAAATAATGGACAGTTCACTTTCAGTAACCCCCTTTTACATAAATCTCCTAATAAACATTTATTTTCACAATTTGATTTTATTTTTTTTAACCCCTTTTTTATCGTTATATCCGTAATTTATTAATTTAATATTTTGTTATATTAGAATTTTTTTTTATTAAGAAAACTTGTTTTGGATATTGAAAAAATGACATAATTATTTTTTTAGTCTGTGTTATTATAAATTTATCTTTCTTTTGTATCAAAGATCTTTAAAAGAAACTATAATGTCATAGAAATTCCTTCTTTGTATCTTCTAGCGAAAGCTGACAGGTGTTAGTCTAGATTTATTGTGAATCTAAACCTTTACTACCTTCAAGAGGTATTGCCAAGCCAGTTGGGTGGCGAGCGGACTGAACAAGGCTGTATTACCGGAAATAGTGTATCTTAGAGAACGTAGTTTATTGAATCGATTGTATTTAACGTGGTTAATGGCGACAGCAGTTACATATGCTGACGGATATTACATATACATAAAATAATATATAGGGACATAATATATGTTAATATTGTGACCAACGCGCATTGTAGACGAATGTTATGGTTCATAATGCAGTTGGAGTTTCCTTAACGCACTGCCGAGGATTTCGTCACAAAATTAATTAACACGTTTTGTCCTTATACAAATAAATTTTCTGTTCCTTTCCAAAAAAAAATTCTCTTCACAGAGTATTCGTATCAAGACAATTATTAAATTATTACATAATTAATAAATTTGTCATGAGCATAACGCACGAGGTTAATATAACTTTAGCTTCAACAGGTTATTTATAATCTGTGTAAAATTGTTAGCAAAAAAAAATCCATATTTTTTAAATCCCATCTCGTTTATTATTGTATATAAATAAATAACTTCATCACATCGTTCTCCCTAACGCCATTAACCACATTACTAAGCAGATAGAAGCGAGCTGTAGACAGTTAATATTATTATAATAAAGTTCGTTGCGAACGTGTGAACACCATTACTTAGTTGTGGTTAAGTGTAATGTAGGAATATTTGTGAGTTAACTTAAACAATTGAAACGGTCAAATCGTTGATAAATAAACGTTATACATGTATATTTTTTTTAATAACTATAATCAAATCAACTTACAAATATTCGCGTTTAGACGTACCTGTATGTAATAAGGTACTTCCGAAGAAAATTAAGTCTGGTGTGAAGTCTTTTAAAAATACAAATTAGGCATACAATGCTAGTTCAGTTAGGTTCTACTTTTCTCTTTATAAATACTAAAATTTATACTAGAGCCGCCATTTTTCATAACGTTAGAAATTCAAAATATTTTGTGCCAATGATTGATTGGATTTCTTTCCGTTTTAATGATTAAAATGTTTATGTATCGATTTATTAAATAGTCCACGGCTCTAAGTTCTCCATTTTTGTTGAACAATTAAATATGTAGTCATTCAAGAAAAATCGTACAAATGTTTTAAACTAACTCTCGTAGCGTAAGTCTTTCCATTTCTCTCTATATTAAAAATTAGTAATAATTATAATAAATAAAAACTTGAATTTAATCAGATGAAATTTAAAGTAGACTAGCGTCGGTTATAATAGAGATATGATATTTATTTTCGTTATGGAAGCTGGACGTGGACGATTCCAGAGGAATGTATATAGCACGGCGACAGGATGTAGCTGGACGTAGCTCGAGGCGAACGAACTGTTTCGTTGTGAAGGTTCGGGGTTGTTTCTCAACAAATTTTATTCCCAAATAAAACGATAATATTACATAAATGCTGTTTTATTTACAAACTCAACGATCACATGATTTCACAGGTCTAGCTTCCTGCTGCTGAAGTCTACCAATTGTAATCTAGACTTGAACATGACTACAAATGTCTCAATGTTTTACTGGTGGTAGGTGTCTGTTGCTGGAGACAGTCGCGAAACAGTAGTGTAAACGTTACCCTATTCCGGTTCGAAGGATGCTGTAACTGGAGCAACGAGACTCATCTTACGTTTTAGGCCATGAGTGCGATGTTGTGCAGAGCATACTATTTTAAATAGCGCCACATTGTTAGGGGCAGTCTTGTCACCATCAGGTGAGCGCCCAAGTTGCCTCATGCTTCATAGAAAAAAGTCTAAATGTTATTTAAAAAAGTAAAAGCTGCAGTACTGCTGATAGTTCTCTTAGAGATTGTAAAGGTAGGCACCGCCTCAGCTCCTATTGCAGCCAACATTACTGAGGTACTGGGATAATGAAACCTAATATCTCTTCTTCATCTTAAAGTTGTACTATCTTATGTATAGGCCATAAACAATTCACAATTATTTCTTCTTAACCTTGAGTGAGATCAGTAGGAAGTAATGGTGAGAAAACACTGGTGTTTTAAATTACAATAAATGGAGTGATATAAACAACATGTAGCCTAGCGCTACTCTTGTTAATATTTATGTGTAACAGCCGTGTATGGAATGCCCTTGTCGCTTTACACTACAATATTTTGTTGAATGGAGATTATAGCTGCACTCGCATTATTAATGTGCTACAGCAGATGTGTAATCTCAAACTTTGCTGCTATCCTCATGTTAACATAATGCCCTATTGATCTTCCTCCGCTGTAGACAAACAGCATAACTTTAATTCTATTATAGTTATTTACATCACGCTACTTACTACAATGCTGCAGATGTGTTGCTGTTGAAACAGTATTTGGCAACAAACTTAATTAATATAAAATCAAAAAGATTACAATAAATATATATGTTCAATTATCGTGGATATCTTAATTTCATACATTACAGAACACAATTTTAATGTATTATTTTATAAAAATTGTAATTTTCTTTTTTGTAATAATTTATATCTTAATATTAACACAAATAACAAAGTTTAAGACACATCATATAAAAACTAATTATACAAGATATCACATTAATCCTCTTCTATCATTTCCACGTCGTCTACTTCTTCTTTCTTCTTGCCTGCGCCAGATTTTTTCGCTGATACCGCTTGCTTGTAATGTTCCAGGGCCTCGCTTAAAGGTTCCACAAACCTATCAAATTCAATATCTTTCATAGCTTCTAGTACATCTTGTCCAGTTAATGCTTTCCTTTTATTGTTCTTAACGATGTTCGTCGCTGCTGAAGTCACATATAAGACGAATACCGACGCGGCTTTCGCCAGACCGGTGCGGGCTTCTTTCGATATTGATACACCTTCAGGTAGGGCTTCTTTAACAATCCTAGTGACGACAGTTATAGGCAAATTTAAATCTTCAAGTTTCTCTGCCATATTTATGTGTATTTATTTATTAACCGAAACTTTATATTGTAATATTGACATTTGATTAAAATTTAACCGCCAATTACATTTCCGTTGTCACAGTTGTCAAATAGGGATGGACATACATACACGACTAGGTTTTAAAACCAGATATATATTTTTCAGTATCAGGTGCAAAACACTATCAAGTACTCAATACTTCAAAGCATTTTATACTATCTCGTAAGACACGTTCATTTGTTTAAAAAAAAATTTAATTATATTTTACATTAAGTGCTTTTTATTATACTTACATTTTATGGTAAATGTAAATAAAAATCAAATATAACATTGAGAATATTAAAATACACTACAGTATTTGGTTCCTTTCCATGGTAATTAAAAAAAAAATTCCTACCAAATACCCAGTGTTGAATTATTGATATGAACATACCTATTATGTCATGTGTTAATTGACATCGTAAATGTTGCCATACTAAAAGTAAAGATGAAGTAAAAACAAATTATAAAAATTTAATCATCCAGTGTTTTTAAATATATAGTTATATGTACACGATGTATTCCATGAAAGATTGTACTGTAATCTCGACATATTATAGTTTAACAAAAAATAAATAATGAAAATAATTATGTATATATTTATATGTGTTTTGTATAGGTATATTCGTGTATTACTATTATATTGTATTTATTTGATGCACCTTTTTTTTTATGTGGGTAAATCTTGCATGGATACTTTCTCGTTTGGGGGGACAACGAAAAAGTTATGCCAGACTCTTACTGGCTAAAACCCCACGGTTTCCTCGCTGCGCTTTTCGCCGAGACTGCGGGAACGCTTTCGCACACTACCGCAGTCCCGGCAACGTCGGCTTACTAATGGCCCCAACATGATATGGGTTTTCTTATGGAAACCAAAGACACAGTGGTTCTAATTCGAAAATTACATGAGCCCTCTTGAGGCTTACATTACTGAGTGGCGGATTTCCCCGTACCCGCCACTTAAGCCTTTATTAGGGGGGTTGGAGAAGAGCATGATCCCTTCTCCTCCGACGACCGGGCCTCTGTCTACGGATGGTGAGGTTAGAGGCACTTTCTCTCACCCGCTCCGCAGCCTCCTTCTGCAACATAACTTTTTCACAAAAAGCAACACAGGCGTTCCACGACTCTTCGCTTTTCACCATCGCCTTCACGACAGCGGGAAGAGAAAGGTTGTTGCCAACAATAGCGATGAGGTCTCGACGTAGCCCCGTCCAATTCGGACATACCTCTACGGTATGCTGCGCCGAATCCTCATCGCTACCGCAATGGCCGAGGGCTCTCTTCTTATACGGTGCAGGTACTTTCCGAAACATCCATGCTCCGTTAGCACCTGCACCAGTCGGAACGTCAGTGCGCCATGGCGCCTGTTAATCCAATTTGTTAAAACTGGACGCACGGCGTCAACAATTTTACTACCTGCCCTGGGATGGGCCAGTCTGTCATGCCATCGTTCGAGCAGTAGTCGTCGAGCGTGAAACCTCCGTAAACCCCATTCCCTCGGTGGGAGCTGCTCACCCCGGGTTTGAAATTCCATGCGCCATTCATACATAGCTGCAAGGAACTCCGCCTCTAAATCCCATGGGACAGATCCTGCTAGTACGCATGCAGCCTCATGTGAGATAGTGCGGTAACCTCGTATTACCCCGACGGCCATCGCTCTTTGGGGTCTTCTAAGGTCCGCTATAGTCTGTTCCGTCAAGGCTAATTTGCACCTACCTCATCATTTCTGCATTACCCAAGGTAGACTGGAAGATAATGCCAATGGCATTAAGCCGCCTTTACACGAGGTGTATAAAGTTAAATAAATAAATAAACAATAAATAAAATAAATCTGTTATAACTAGATTGTAAATAACTTGTCTTAATAATTTAATAACTTGTCTGTCAACTAAAGGGATATATATTTGGATTGGCGCCAAACCAAAAATGGTTGCCGTCTATGTCGTTACTTACTTTACATATTCTAGTTATTTTATAAATAAAAGAAAAAGATTTCATAATTTACTAAAAACCCTCTTCTTTTTAAGGAATTATAACCAAAAAGCTATTCCTCTCCCCCTCCGTTTTGGGTGCTGTAATATAAGAATTAGATTTGAAATGTACACTTGATAATTGTCAAATATATTCCCGCCTTTCACCTGGCCTTTTGCTGTTATTAACATCCGGCAACCCCAACTCACTTTGAAATTTTGTAAAATCCATTCTTAGCTGACCTCTAAACAGCAGATGCAATATCTCTACCAAACATTGAGTCGTGTAATAGCTTCGAAGATCTCCTTAGCAGTACATTGTTTGAATGTAGGCAAAGGTAAGTGTCAGTGTCGAACTTAAAAAAAGAAAAATTGAAAAAGGTCGGGAAGAACATATTTTCCCCCTGCAGTACAGTTATGACACTATTCCATGGATATTAAGGCGTAAATGATTTCTTTAATAATATGGTTATAATTGTGGATGAACTCTTCTAGAGATAACCTGCTTCTGGACTGTAAGACAAGATGATATGGATTTTGTATCCACAAAACCCTCTTGATAGTCTTTCCTTGCGGATGGTTTTGGGATCTCTTACAGAATAGTGTCGCTTCAGTCTCTTTCTTCATTATGCCTAAGCACGTCCCAGGGTGGATAATAACCCTCCTTGCTACAGTTGCTTTGCTACCACATGGACGAGATCACCTAAACTTTGTCGTTCACCTTGGGCTATTGTAGCAGGCAATGAAGGCCTCACCTTCAAAGTCTACGATCCCGAAAAACCTTGAGGTCGCCTTCTACGACCGGCAGAGTTTACCTATGTCCTATTTTTAATGACCTGAGACTACAGGATAGTCTTTGTATGCCCTAAAAATTTAATTCTCTCATAGAGCCGAACCAGAATTTTGTAAGAACCTGCATTTTTATCAATCTATAGGCATAAAGGCAGGGGAGACCATGGACAGCAAAGAGAACCAACAGATCTATTCTCGAGCAACTCAAAATCATCACCAGATTGTCCACCATTTGCTACAAATGAGTCCTACGTTACTTTGGCCTTATTGCCCGGAGACAAACAGATAATCTGGATAAACTGGTTGTAGTAGGAAAGATTGAAGGCAAAAGATCACGGGGTCGATCCCCTACCCGCTGGTCTGATCAGATACAGGCAATCTTAGGCCTGATCTTATTATTCCGAATGTCCTGAGACGTGCCGAGAACAGAGCAGTGTAAGGCGGCTGATTGATGAGTCATTAAGAGCCTTTTAGGACAAGCACGACCTTCAGTCATGAAATACACGAAAGTGAAGAAGAAAGGCAAGGATGTAAAAGGTCCTGCCGAGAACTTAGGTGGTCCAAGCCAACCTCAGCTGCTCGTTATGCACCCTGCTATTCAATAACGAGACTCTGGCTCTCACCAACCCTCGTTGGTCCCCCTGATGAGTGAAGACGAAAGTCACCAAATATATCTCAAATTTTGTAAAAAAATAAAATGAAATAAAACATAGAGTATAGATAAATAAATAAAAATTAAATAAATAAATAAAGATAAGCTATACACAAAAGAAAAACTGTAAAGAATTAAAATAATTAAATAAATATATATGAATTAGATAATAAAAATGTAAATATAAAGTAAACAAAAGAAGGAGGAGAAGGACAAAGAAGAAAAGAAACAAACATGCCAAACAGGGATGATTTGTCACAGAACCGACGAAGCGACTCTTCACTTGCGGGAGGTATGAAAGAAGGAAATGGGAAGGTATGTAAGGAGATGACAGTGTGATAGATAAGTAGAGGATGAAAGAAAAGAAAGAATGAAAGGAGAGAATGAGAAATAAATAATGTGTATATATAATTTAGCCAGGCAGAGGTAATTATAAAAAAAAATACGAACGGCGGCTCCCAGTGCCCGACGATGCGGTCAGCTCTGGACCGGTCGCCGAGGGTATCTTTGGGAAAGGCATATGTCAAGCAGTGGAAGTCTATCGACTGAATTTCCTCTTATGCAGAGAGAGTCAGTCATGTATTAACCCCGGCAACCATGTACAGGTTACTGGATGTCGCATGTTCTCGAAAGGTATTCGTATTGGAACATAGCGGTTTCCCAATGATCTCCACTAAAAGTTCAAGCTCAAGCGCAAGCTGTTCCAGCTGGTTAGCCGCTTTAGAAATTAACCTGTCATGGCTTCAGGTTATGGTGCATTTTTTTATATTTTTTCTCTCACACACACACCTTAATTAATCTATTTTTGTAACTTGATGAGATTGTCAAGTCAATTACCAACTATTAACCGAAACCCAGTAAGGTTTATCGGAATAATGGAGTGGTCGTGGCCCTGGTCTGGTCATCTCTTAAGGCTCGCTCGGTGTGATGCCGAAGATACAACTTTTTGAATATCTGGTACTAATTTTTTACTGGCATTAGTAGTCTGTTGTTGGTCATCGTCTAGGAAGTAACCAGACAGTATTATGCAAATATTATTGTTCAGATTTGAAGGGCTTCTTAGCTAGTGATATTACTGTAGTAATTCTTTTTTATACTACGAAGCGAGCAAATGAGCGGGACTTTCACCTGATGGTAAGTGATACACGGTATAAGGTTAGTTAAGGTTATATACATAGTTCCACATTGCGCCCGTCGCCCTGAGACATAAGATGTTGTCTCGTTACCCCAGTAATTTCATTAGATACAGCGCCTTTCAAACCGGATCACAGTAATGTTTACACACTTCTGTTTGTCGGGTGCAATAGGCGCTGCGGTGGTATCTACCTAGACGGTCTCCGGCAACAGAGATCTCCTATCACTGCATTAGAACTAGGCATAACATCTTATGTCTCGGCGACAAGTATAACGCGGAACTGTGTCTACCATCAAGTGAAGGTCTCGTTCGTCTTGTACTTTCATCATCAGCTTATATAAGTCTACTGCTAGACATGGGCCTCCAACAAAGAAGCTCACATCGATCGGTCTTACGCTGCCCGTATCGCCGGGCACTAGAAGCTGTTTCTCTCCAGGCGGCTTCAACGGTTCATATGGGAGGATTCGGGCAATTTCCCACCACGCTGGCCTAATGCGGATTGGAGTCTTGTATTTTGCTAAAATAAAAAAAATAAAATAAAAATCATAATTGTTTCTGCTTGCATATATTACTAATTATTGAAAATTATTTATAATCAATGGAAGATATCAAACAATAAGATATAATTATAGCGCGTATTATGTCATCGAAATTTATTGAGTAGCGATATCGACGGGACAGAAACCGTAGGCAGCTTTACATTGCGCAGGCGTCAAGTGAGGACGCCATCTTGGTTAAGTTAACGTCAGCCGGCAAGTTAGTGCGGTCCCGGCGTCGGCGGCGGCAGGACGTGTCTGCATCGCTGTTCCACCGCTCGCGTCGCTCTGCAGCAGCAGTGTTATTGTGGTGTTTTTTATATTGAAACATGACGAATAGTACTCACTTCAGCCATTAGATAAACTCGCTTCGTGTATTTAACCGGTTACGTTGTCAATAACAGTTTTTTTTTTTTAATTTTTAAAACCGCGCGCTTTGTTGATAGCTGTGTTAGCCGCTTGGAGTGGTGATTTAATATTTTGGACGTAATTAAAGGTGAGACGGGACATTTTAATTGTAAATATTATGAGTAATGTTATCGGCCATTGTTCCGGGCGTGGGAACTGTACGTCGCTCTACTCTATATTAATTCAATGCAGCGGTGTCACAGGGCCTTAACCTGATAGCATTGCGCCCGCCCGCAGCGGTCTGCCGCTACTTGAGATGATAAACACTGCAACACTTTTACTGCTAACAGGTCTCTTGCAGATCGTCTAGGATAATAATATTCAAACCAGATCTGTTTCAAGACCAGTCAGAAACAACTACTGATACTAAGTCTAAGTACCACCGCAGTCATATGCAAACTTTAATGTGTTCCAGTTCGAAGGGCATTGTAACTAGTGAAATTAATGAGATGAGACTTTAACTGCAGTTTATACTATCCTAAGTAGAGCCCTTGGGCGGTCATTTACCATCAGGTAAACACTTGTCTTGTCTCTTCATTAAATTAAAAAAAAAAACAGATTACCTTAATATATATAAATGTTAGCTCTTGTTAACAAAATAATTATTTAATAGTTTTACAGATTAAAAATATATAATTATATATATTTTATTTTAATAATTCATGTCTATGTATTTTTTATTGCTTTGTATTAATTTTCTTTAATATATGTAACATCATATGTTATTGATTTTTAAATAGTTTTTTTTTTTTTAAATAACGATAAAGGATTTATAATTTAGGTCTGCCAATTTTAATATTATTCCTTTGATTAATAAAAAAAAAAATCTTGATTTTTGTGGAAATTTTGTAAGAATTTATTACAAATACTATATTAAATTAGTAAAGTAAACGGCTATCTCTGTCCGTATAAATACTTGATAATTATATATATATATACATTGTACCATTTACCCATATTTACCCATATGGGTGTAAGGGCTCACGCACAATTCACGGGATCCAATCCAACCTCACCTGCTCGTGGTGCACCCTGTTAATCAACAAACGAGGCTCTGGTTCCCGCTAACCCGCATTAGGGTACCGTGGTGGGAACTGTCCCAAATTCCCACCCTATGAATCCTTAATCGGTCGATATTTGAATTTTTAGGGGAGGCCGATGATCAGAGCAGTGGACGTGTATCGGCTGACGGCGATGGTTTAGACAGGTGTTGAGCTTGCTGCAGTCCACGTAGGTATATATCACAGAAACTTCTAGAAATAATAGTTCTTTGTTCACACACATCGCTGTTATCGCTCTTACTGTGTCGTTACGCAATAAACGGATGCAACTTTCATTTTTGAATAAAAAGTAATTGCGAAAATTAAGTCACGAATTATTTAATATGGTAATTATATATATATACATCATCATCATCAGATAGACGTCTGCTGTTGCACGTAGACCTAACCCAAAGATCTCCACATGGATTGGTATCGGTCGACACAGTCCAAAATATTGCTATACTTAAGTGGCAGCGGGCAGGGACAGTGCTCGAAGGACCGACGGCCCATGGGGCAGTAGGTAGACGTGGTGCTGAGAGGCTTCCCGCAAGGTTGATCGACGATCTGGTGAGAATCGCGGGAACCCACTGGATGCGAGCAATGAGGCACCGACCTATATATATATATATATATGACTAAATGACGAAGTGTTTGTCTACTTTCATGTACTTTTTTGCTCATATGTGGGTAAGCGGAAGACGCGTACCTTCTTTTTTCGGAAGAGAAATCTTCGAACAGAGACTCTGCCAGCCTCGTAAGCACTCCCTCAATGACCGGTGACCACGTCGAGTTATTGCCCTCGTGAGGGTCTTGTACACTAACCTAATCTAACCTTTTTGGTGCTCACGACGTTTTTCTTCAACGGAAGCGCGATCTTAGTTGCTTATCAATCGCCGTTTCCTGTTCCTTTTGTGAAAATACTTACATCATCATATTCATATATATATATTTTTGGATTGCGAAGCTCTACCTTCCAGAATACTTATGCCCTCACGTGGACAGCCGCAATGTAGCGCTGCAGTTATTGTTGCTGAATGACAATATGAGAATGATAGCATATCTATCGGAGCAAATTTTGCAAACGATACCCTACTTCTGAGGGGATGATAAGAGGAAGTCTGAAAGTTGCTCCAGTGACAGAGAAATGGAGGAGCAAGAGGTTAGTGTGGTACGGGCATGTTATGCGGAGGGATGAAGGATATATAACAAAATAAGTAATGAGAATGAATGTGGATGGTTATAAGAGAAGAGAAAGACCAAAGGTATGGATGGATTGTGGAGTGTGAATTCAGATATATGACGGCTGATGGAGGGATATGGAGGAGAGTTACATATGCTGTCCCACGTAGCTGGGAAAAGGGCAGCAGAAAGAAAGAAGATACTTCTATGGGAATTGTTCCCGTTGAATTCGCAATCGGTGGTTCCTCCGAAGTAACCCGTGTATCCTATGCTATTACTCTTAGGTCACTCATTGGACAATCAGTTGCCTCTACCATCAAAGACCATGAATCCTGATACTCTTTATGTCTCGTTAAACGTCAAGCAGGGCTTACATAAGTTCTACTCTTTAGCTCCAGGGAAGGTTTGATGAGTATTTCTCTTCCTCTCAATGCCAAACTTTCTAATTCTATCACAACTCTTCCACATCCGTTCCCAAGAAATATAACTAAGAAATCTTATTCCTCATCTTGTTACTGGAGCTTGTCCCATCTTTACTTAGGGTCGGCCTTGCATGGTCATTCTTCTAGATCTCTCTATTTTGTGTCATAGCTTCTGTCAATTTGTTATTCATTAGAACTTTATTGATCATCTTCAACCAAGTAGTGGGGCTCTCCCAGGGCCTCTCTTCTTAGTTTCGAAATCCAGCGCTACCCTCGTATGCGTTGTTGGTCTTCGCAGACCATGGCTGTACCAACGCAGACGTCTCTCTACCATTTCCTCTTGAACCGGTTTTACTTCAAAGGCAACTCTGACATGTATGTTCTTCATCCTTTCTTCTAACGATAATCTTCTTTCTCATATAAGAGAACATTAAGATGTTGTTTAATTGTAAAGGCTTAATAAATATATCCTCCTCTTCCTAATATCATATTCTCATCTTCATCAGCATCCTCTTTTTTTTTAAATAGTCATCATCCTCTTATACCTACTTCCTCATCAATCATTTATTCCAGAGGATATTACATATATATACTGGTTGCCTACCTGGTAACCTAACCAAACACCATGTGGCTTTTAAATCGAACTAAGGACAGGGCGTCCACATTACGAGGCAGCCAGGCACTGCGTCACGGAGACAATGCAGTGTATATCATAAGCAGACACCAGGTCGAAGACCGCTGCGTTGGTGCATTGCGCAATCGCTCACTAGAACTGACTCCGCACGTTACCCTTTCACTTTCATGCTTTATTTATCTGTGCTTAATCAAGATACTAATTTATAGTATGCTGGTGGTAGGTCCTCGTTGCCGGAGACAGTCTACCTATTTACCACCGCAGCTCCTATTGCAGCCGACAGTAGTGTGTAAACATTACTGTGTTCCGATTTCTACTGTATCTAGTAAAATTACTATCGCTTAGTTGTTATGGTCGTGCGTATCATTTACCATCAGGTGAACAGGTGAGTTTATATATCACTAGTTAAGATGATATACACAGCATCACATTGTGCTGATCGCCTTGAGACATAACATAGTGTCTCATTACTCTAGTAATTTCAAAGCTAAGAACTGTTTGGCAGTAACTACCTAAACGATCTCCGGCTATAGAGACCTATCACTACTATTCTGGTGAATACTGGCTGCTGATCATGTTTAAGATTTTAATAGCTTGCAACCAGCCGAAGGTCGCCGAAGGTTCTAGCATTCATCTCCTATGTTCAGGCAGTCCAACAGTGGACTATGATGATGATGATTGAGCTATAGTTACATACTCCGGTTATGCCATTGCTATACCATTTGCTCTCGTATTGCTATTATAACTACCTATTCCCTGAACCAGTCCAACTCCTGAAGACATGTACTCAAAGCTCTGTCTACACCAAATAGATCCAATGTGGATCATGTCAGAAATAGGTGCTGCTGTGGTACCATCTACCGTCTTCAATCATCACAATAACTAAGTTTAAAATATTAAGTTGTACTAACTCGGTCCGTCGAGAACAAGTTAATATTCCGTTTAGCTCATGTCCATGAAGTCAAGGTGATGGTGTGTACATGTCGCTGGTAATACCGCGGTAATTACGGCACTGTCCGTATAAAACTAACTGTAATTATTTTAATGTTACCAGTAAGTCGGTTTAAGTGCTGTGTTAACTATATCTAGTTAAGACTTTGTATCGTTACCATCTGATTTCAATAACTGATAAGATTTATTAATTATTAATTATTAATATGAAACTGTTGTAGGGTGTTGTAACTAGCGAAATTACCGTGGTAACGAACTAACATCGCATGTCTAGCACGAGTAGAAAACATCGACTGTAATATCTATTACGGTAATAAACTAGCTAGATGTAGTGAATTGTGATTTACTGGTGGTAGTGTCTCTGTCGGAGACTAAAAATAGGTACCAGCGCAGCGATTATTGCTGCCGACAAATATTCCTGTTCTGGTTTGAAGGGCGCTGCTACTAGTGAAATTGCTGTAGTAACGAGATTTGACATCCTATATCTCAAGGCGTCGAGCGCAATGTGATGCTGTGAATACTATTTTAACTAGCGCCACGTTGTTATGGGCGGGCGTATCACTTACCATCAGGTGAACGTCATGCTGGTCTCTTCGCTTCTTGAATTAAAAAAAAAATTCAATTCACAAATACTCATCTTTCATGAATGATGTAAGCCTTAAGACATTGGGGAATCTTCCCCCAGATACGATCCTCAGCTTTCCGCATCCACCCACTTCCGACTGCTCGTAGGATATCGTTATTCCCTCTCGAGGGAGTAAGTCCTACACCCGTGCGTCCTGTAGACGTGACTTTCCTCTCCCACCGGCCGCGCTCATTAAATAAAAAAAATATGTCTTGATTTGTTTAGAGGCCGTTCACTTCTCACGTAGATAAAATATCTTAAATGGCAACATCTTTTTTATCTCGCTGTGTGCTTACTTGGCCGTAGATTCAGAACAGGTTTGTTCATCATTACTGCTGTAGCCTCATGCACCACACAAAACTTAATTCACAAACATTTCGTGACTACGCTACACTATAACTTGGCCCCTTATTCAACTTAACAAAAAAAATCTAAAACCGACTCACGTCTATACACAATCGCGGCTAAGTCGCACTCCCGCCATTTTTTGACGATGACAAATGACTTTTATAGTTTTTCAAAGGCGACGGTCGCGCAATCGTGATGCCAATGTGTTTTTTTATTACTTTATGTTATTAGTTATAATCTATAGAGCTTAACTTCCATCACTTGTGCGTAATTAATGATTATTTATTTACTTTAATTAATTATATAGAAAGTTACTTAATTATAATACCAGATGACGGAGAGCAGGAATGTAGTGAAGCTGTATAAGGTAGGTGATAAAGTTCATTGTTAGTGTTTACATTTCTAGTTTTTATATTTTATTTTCTTTTTTTTTTATTTAGCTCCCGAATCTGGTTGGTCTCTGTTGCCGGAGACTGTCTCGGTAGCTACCACCAGGGCTCCTATCACTGGCCATAAACAGAACAGAACTGTCAATTAAGCGATGAGATAAGCGGGACGTTCATCTGATGGTGATACACTTGCCGATTACAACGTAGTGCTAGTTAGGATGATATACACTGCACTACATAGCGCTCGTCGCCTGCGAAATAAGATGTGGAGTTTCGTTACCCCGGTAATTATGCTAGCTACAGCGTCCTTCAAACCGAAACACAGTAATGTTTGCACACTACTGCTTGGCAGCCGATAGTCATGTAATGTTGGACGATCAGAGAGACTTTATAATTGTTAATTTTGATTCGTTCCATATTAGCATACGTCGGAAAGGAAGTTAATATTAGGATTGTATATCATATGTTTCTTAGCTGCGTCATCATCATCATCATCATCATCAGCCGATAGACGTTTACCGCTGGACATATACATCTCCCAAAGATACCCACATACCATCGGGTAAAGATTCGTATGGCCTTCATTTGTGGCATTTCTCACGACGACCAATGCAGGTTGGTAGTAACCAGAGTCTCATTGGTTGATTAGCAGGCGCACCACGAGCAGGTGAGGTTGGCGGGAACCCCTCATGTCGGTACCTCATGCTAAATGCGAAGAGTGATTCATACATTGCTTAACTGATTCTCCACTCGATAACATTCGCTAAACGCTGTGGCATTGAATGATATGATTTCTCATGAATGAAACACAATGGCCGAATTTTAACATGTTTAATCTGGTGAAACTTCACGCCTTTTCGAGTGTACTTTTCAAGGATACGAGCAATTATGGTAATTTAATTAGAAGCTGTTGCTTATTGGAAACAAAGGGTATTTTTTTTTATTCTCCGTTTTTTTTTTTTTTTTTTTTTATAGCATAGATAAGGCAAACGAGCAATCGTGCATCTAACAATTGGCGTCAATTTCACGATGTTTGTTACGGCGGCAGATTGGTAACTAGGTGGTAGCCATCAACCAAACTTTACAAGGCAGGATCAAAATTGTGGACTCAGTTTTTTTTTTTATTCAATTAAGCTACGAGACGGGCGGGACGTCGACCTAATGAGGTGATACGCCTGCCCTTAACGTGGCGCTAGTTAGGATGATATAATTGCATTAGCTACAGCACCTTTCAAACCGGAACACAGTAATGTTAGTCGGCTGCAATAGGAGCTGCTGTGGTACCTAAACGGTCTGCAATAGAAACCTGCCACCAGTTTTCAGTCAAAATGCTGTTTTATAAACTTTTAAGTATTTCTAGTAGTGTATGTTCCTGACATTATTGTCCTGATGTTCATTCATTAGTATTACAAGACAAATATCAATAGTTTTTTTTTATTGAGGTTAATGGCGTCTTCTCGATACAGCCTATTTTTTACAGCTTATTTTTTATTATTGATGATCTTACTCCATTGATGCATTTCGCGCTAATGAAATTTAAAACGTCAAAATTGATACACAGTCAAATATTCTTTTGTAATATTTTATCAAAGACAATTTGTAGATAAAGCCACATCGTTAAAAACAATAATAAAAAAAAAATGTTCTACAGATATTTTAGATATGTGAATCATATTATTGTCAGTAATAGTGTTTGAATACTATGTTAGTTATTATTTTTGTCAATTTTGAATGTGTGCTTTTGGCCTCACAGTTATAAGAATATAGAAAAAAATATTATTAGATATGTTTATTTTTTTTAAAAATCAAACAAAAAAATCTTTTTAGCTAACACAACCAAGGAGACGAACAATATTAGATGATGTCAATGGACGGGGATATAACCAATATACTAATAGCACCTCTACCCACTTACAAAAATATGCGACGTTGCATTCTATGCAAAAAGGTTGAATTTGGTGCGATTACAAATATAAAGCCCCTCACACACAAACAGATCAGGTCAGTCGAACTGAGTGTGTCGTGTGAGGAGGTCTCTGTGTATTTTTTTTTAAAATACATGGACTGTTTGAATTAGTCCACAGTGTTACCAGGTAAACATTTTTTTTTTTTTTGTAAGATAAGAGGCAAACGATCAAGACGGGTCACCTGATGGTAAGTGATTTAATATATATTTATTTGCTTGATATAATTTAAATTAATAAAATACTTTATTATTTTATTTGCAATATAAAGAAATAATTTTTAAAAAATCTTTAACACCCTAATCATCATAACTAATGGTTTTTTTTTTGGGGATGTATTTAATCGTAATACACTTTTTCCACCAGCGGCGGGATGGTGAAGAGTTTAGGCTGATGTAAACCGAAATTATTATATATAGTTTTGTATACATGTTCTATACTTAGAATACATATATATATATAATTGTGGTAGTAAAATAATATTTAGATTTTATTCATTTTAATTTAATTAGGGCAGGATAGAGACCATTGTAATAATATAGAGGTTATTGGGATAATATACACTGCAGCATTTCGTGCTCGATGATTTAAGTAAGTTATATTATCATCGTCATCATCAGCCTTTGATTATCTACTGCTGGATATAGGTCTTCCCTAGTGTCTTCCACCAAATGCGATCCTCAGCTTCTCGCATGCACCCACATCCGACCGCCTTGATGATGTCGTCGATTCATCTGTTCATCTCAGTGAGTTATATTATATTAGTATATATAATGATGATTACAATATTGTTTTTTTTTTCAATACATTAGTGTATGTAGATGTATTTTTTTTATAATTTATTAATTATTTTTTAATTCATATATATAAACAGTATAAAATCATTACTAAACAAATTTCAATATTTTTGTAGTATGTAGCCCAGTGGTTAATCGCTTGACATTATACCTTTGATGTCGCTGGTTTGTTTCCGGAGTTCACGTTTTCGACTTCCGTCGATTTTTTTTTATTCAACGGAGCGACGGGACGAGTTGGACATTTACGTGATGGTGAAGTGGTACGCCTGCCCATAACAACGTGACGCTACTTAAGATGGTACAGAGGCAATGAGAATTAATATATAAGATATTAATACTCATTATCTCAGTAGTTACACTAGCTACAGCGTCTTTCAAACCGGAACACAGCAATGTTTGGCGGCAATAATACGAGGTGCGGTGGTATCTACGTATAAGGTGTCTAGAAACAGAGACGGATCACCATTTAGGTTAGGATTTCAACAAACTGACCTTTGACCTTTTTGATTAGTTACTGAAAAACATCGTTTTATCATATTCACGGCATTACACTGAAAATCAAGTGAGTGTTCTGTTGATCTGAAATATTTTTCAATATTAATAAGAGGGTGTAAGGGGTCCCGCGCAACAACTCACCAGACCTAAACCAATCTCAACGTGCTCGTGATCAAACGCGGCTCTGGCTCCACCAATCCGCGTTGGGCCATGGTCGGAAACGGCTCAAATCCCCCCATATGAACCCCTACAAGCTACGGCCCCTGGTGCCCGGCGGTACCGCAAACCACGCTGACTGGACGGACGTTAGCAAGGCGCCGGAACCACGGCAGTTCTGGACCGACCGATGTGGACATCTTTGAGCGAGATCTAGACCAGCAGTGGATGACTATCGATTGATGATGATGGTGATTGGAAAAAACTATAGATACACAAATAATGTCTATTTATATGAACCATAGAGTTACAATGATGTCATAACCTTTTTAATTTATGACGTCATAGTGATGTCATGAAGGCACCTTTAGGGGCAGGCGCCATTTAGTCACAGACTAAAAATAATATTTAACTGCAGGTTAATTTTGTTTAAGGCGCAGCTTTATAGCGTAAGGTTATATGTAGACTGTTATACATGTTCCGGTTTGAAAGGGGCTGTAACTAGTAAAATTACTGGGGATACAAAATATCTAGTATTAATGCTGGTGGTGGCGTAGGCACCGTAGCTGCTATTTCTACCCACAAACTACAGTGTGCACTCTGTTCTGGTTCGAAGGGCTCTGTAGGTAGTAGTGAAATTACTCGGATAACTAAACAACATCTGTTCTCAATGCTAGTTGTAGTGTAGGTACCGTCTAGATAGGTACCATCGCATCTCTTAATTTTGTCGCCAAACAGTAGTGTGCAAACATTACCGTGTTCCGGTTTGAAGGGCGCTGGAGCCAGTGAAATTATTGGGGTAACAAGATTAATATATTAAGGCGACTTACCATCAGTTGAACGATTCACTCGCCTCTTCGCCTCATCGAAAAAAAAACGATGAGCGCAATTAGGTGCAGTGTATATCATCCTAACTACTCCTCATAACTCTGACTTCCCCCAGAATACTTAGTATCTATATCGCGCGTACACAAACACATTCACACATACACAACACCCACACACACACAGAGATGATGTCTTTTGCTGTTTACTTAAGTTATGCTGTACGGAAGCTGGAGACCTGGTGACCTGGTGACATGGGTTTATCGCCGATCACAGGCACCAGCGATCCACAGCCATATTGTTAAATGATTTATGTAACTTAGGAATTGTTTGTAATTACTTTTGGTTTGTGGTGACAAATAAATAAACTTACCCCTCTGGCGCGGCGACCCAAAGTGAGTCCTGACCTTAGACACAAGCGAGCGCTGGTCCTCACGGCATATGGGGAGTGTCCTCCGGGTGGCGGATGGGGGAAGGGTCCGTAAAGCCAACCTAACCGACTAAGCCCGATGGGTTCTGATCAAAGCAGGGTGCGGTCCGCTGACAATCCGCCCATGTAAAAAATCCGTATTAGAAACCGACTAAGAGAAAAACGATCCGACAAATAAATAAAAGTTTTATTTTTATTTATTATTATTATAGTTACACCTTTTCAAGGAACCCCTTCCACCCTTTCGAAAATAAAAATAGTTGCTTAATACAAAAGGGGTGATGTAAAATTAATACACGTGTTTCGTAATAAATCATGTCCTATCTATACAAACTCGTACTCTGCGAACACGTCGTTCGTTAATGTGCATAGTTGACGCCTCAGTGATTTATATCCTCCACATAACTCCTCGCAGTGACAGTAACTTAACATTCAGTCTGTTCTACTGTTACATAGTAATATTTATGTATCCCAAACCTTACGGTGTTTCGGTTTGAAGGACGCTAAAGCTAGTGGTATTACTGAGGTAATGAGATTTAACGTTTTATATATCAAAGCGATGAGACGGGACGTTAACCTTATGGTAAGTGATAGGTGGCGTTAATTAAGACGGTATAAGCACCACATTGCGCTCATCACCTGAAACATTAGATGTTAAGTCTGATTACCCTAGTAAATACACTAGCTACAGCGCTCTTCAAACCGGAACACCGTAATGTTTACTTTAAACATGATGGACTCCGACAGTAAATCTACCAGCAGTAAACTTACTATCGGGTTCAGGACGTCTCGTCGCTTCGTGAAATATAAAAAAACTCTCCAAATTATCTGACTTTTATCTCTTGGACAATTAACTCAACGTAGACAAACAAATAATATTATTCTAGATGCGAATAACTTTATTTCAATTAAATACTTAGAATACAACTAGACAAAAAATTAAATATTTATTCAACACTTAACTCAGACTTAAGTTATTTTTAACCAGAAACCGAATGCCGTAATCGCATTTAAGTTATAACAACAATAACCCGGCCCTTCCGTTTTAATATTCAAGGTGACGTTCCAAAGTAAAGATCCCGCCGCAGCACCGCGGCTGTCAGATCAATTGGCGGCCATATTGAAAAAGAAAAACATGATTTACCATGATACTTGTGGTGGCTAAAAACATATTTTTAACAATTGATAATAATAATAAAAAAGGCTAAGGGTTCACTAGCGGTAGCTTTAAGTAGCACATATTTTTGCCGCTAAACAATACTATGATCCGGTTTGAAGGACGCTGTAGCTAATGTAATTGCAGGGTAACGAGACGAATATGTAATGTCTGGGGTGCAATGTGGTGCTTCGTATACCATCCTAACTAAAGCCACGTATCACTTACCATCAGGTGAACGTTCTGCTCGTGTAATCGCTTCCCAAAGTTACTCGATATTCTAAACATTGTTATCTGTGAAAATATCTGTTAATAGGTAAATTAGGTTTAATATTTAAAACATTTACAATCATATGGTAATGAGTATAAATACAAAGTTAAAATATATTAATTTAGCAGTACATTTTTTACTGCATGGATTCTATAATTTGTCGATAATATGAATATTTAATCGAATAATCCGAAACTGGCAATTAAAAAAATAATCGATATTTCAAGGGATTGTTAGAATATCGATTTAATTGAATTAACGATAAAAGTTGTACAAATGAACAACTCGATATTAGATGAATAGTTATGAAGGTACAGGTACTTAAAAGTACATTGTACATAATATACTTATACTTTTTTTTTTTCTACGACGCGACGAGACGAGTGGGACGTTCACCTGACGGTAAGTGACACGCCTTTTTTTTTTTTTTGTTTAACGTGGGGGAAATGCCTACGCATACTCGTCCTCGCGGGGGCAAGGACGAGTTATGTCGGACTTGCACCGACTAAAACCCCCACGATGTTCCTCCTCATCGCCATGATGACAGGGTCACGGGAACGCGGGTACGCACACAACCGCGACCCTGCCGGCGCTGGCCGCTTGCGCGGCCCCACCTTGGGGGGAGGGATGAACCCTCCCAGGGCGCGCCGGAACATGCAGCGCGCCCCCTCCTCGACCTCATGCGTGTGCGGGAGACCGGTTCCCCCGAACCTGTCGCCCAGAGGCCATGGGAGCCACGGGAGAAAACCTCTCCCGGCTCCCCGCGGCGGAGAGATGTTAGGCCCGCCGCTACCTGTTAACGGCCGCGGAGGATAGGGAGAACGGCGCATCGCAATACCGAAACTCCTCTTCCCCCGCGGCCCCACCGCCGCCGCATCGCCGGTGCGACACCGGTTGGCCGCAGAGGGTACTCCCTCCGCGACCCCACCTCGGCTGCGAGGGGCGGTATGAAACCGCCCCTGCAGCCGGCCGCTGGGGCAGCACACAGCCGCCCCTGCGGCTCCCGGCCGCTCCGGTGAGCTCCAGTTATCCCAGCCGGTGCTCGAACTGGAAGCGGCCGCTTCGACCAGCCCTTCGCCGCGGGCCGGCCGGATGGGTTCTACTTGGCTTCACCGTGTTGGGCGCCACGGTTACTAAGCCCCTCCGCCACGACAAGGCGAGAACCCGTTGGAGGGGTAGAACCCGTTGGAGGGGAGAACCCGTTGGAGGGGCTGCTATGGTACCTACCTTGACGGTCTCCAGCAACATATTTATAGTATTAGTGTTAGAAAAAGAATAATAGTATAATTGCATTTTATGTTGCTATTATTACTTTTTTTTATTTATAAATTGGGAACATTTAAAATATGGCAACACGGAAGGAACGCTCGGTTGTAATGGCGTCGGTCTGTCGGGCGGCGTCGGAAGGTTAGCCAGAGGAAAGCGAGGATAGTTAGTATTAAGTGTATTCTTTTATTATTATTTCATCTATTATTTGTCAAACTGGAGAATAGTTTAACAGATGCAAGATTTATATGACACCATCATTTGTGCCGACGGTTAAAATATGACAGAATCCCGGAGTAATTAGGTTTTTAATTTAATTTAAAATTCCGACAGACTGACCGCCGACCTCGCGGTGATGTCATGGCGGCAAGGTCGCGCAGAGTTATCGGGCCGCCATTGGGACCAATTACGTGTAATGGACATTGCTACGTATTAAATAAAAATAACTTAATCACCGACCGGTTACTGCTGGTAGGTCCTTGTTGCCGGAGACCGTCTAGTTACCTATTGCAGCCGACAAACAGTACCGTGTAAACATTACAGTGATCTGGTTTGAAGGGAGTAGTTGTAGATGTTAAGTTCCATTACCCAAGCAATTAAATTAGCTGCAGCGCCTTTTAAACCGGAACACTGTTATGTTTGTCGGTTGCATTAGACCGACCAACAAAGACTTAACTACCAGTAAAATCGCATCGTTCAGTTCCGACTGTCAACATGAGAGATGGAGTGTTCACAGCAAACGTGCTTCACCACAGCCTCATTATCACTCAACACCACGTGAGATTAAGGTCATGTTAGATATAAAAAAAAAATATATAATTATTACTTTACTACGTTTAAACTTATCAGTTAACCTATTTACAATTAAATTTGTCATATCTTCGTCTCGTTAGGTGTTAGTGATGTGATGATATTCGATTTGCTTCGTGTACATCCCTACGGTCTATATCCAGCAGTGGAAGCCTATCAGCTGATGATGATGATGAATAGACTCGACGTAACGTACACCTAGTAAACAATGGAAAAAATGGTTTGACGACTTAAAAGAGTGGACCGGGTTTGAAAACCATCAGTTAAAAATAATGGCTGAGGATCGCTGGTCTTCTCAATCTGATCGTCAAACTTCAGTTCGGAGAGGCCACCTGATGATGATGAATAGACTGTAGCGATGAGTAATACTCCAAACCTAGCTAAAGCATTTGCTGAGTCGCTGTTATCTAATACAACCGTTACTTCATCAGACAAGATAAACTAAACCAGCACATGGTTTGGATTTAATCAATTATGTATTAAACCCACACCTTGTGCTCATCATCAACATAGTATAATATTAAATACTAGCATTCCTCTTTTGTTTTGCTGACCGTAACACATATATAACAGAGGTCAGAGTCCGTCAAACCCGTTCTTAGCTGTCCTATAGTCCGCAAAAGAAATATTCCTACCAAATTTCAAATATCTAAGTCTTATGGTTCCAGAGTTATCGTGATGATTCTCTACATAGAAGGAAATCGTATATATGTATCATCATCAGCTGTCAGACGTCCACTGTTGGACATAGGCCTCCCTCAAAGATTCCCACATCATTCGGATAGGCATTCATATTGGTGGTAGGTCTATGTTGCCGGAGACCATAAGTACCACCGCAGCGTCCATTTCTGCCGCCGAACAGTATTGTGCAAACATTACTGTGTTCTGGTTTGAAGGGCGCTATATCTGGTGTAATTACCGGGGTAACGATACTCAACATCTGATGTCTCAAGCGACGATCGCAATGTGGTGCAGTGTATACCATTCTACCCAGCGCCACGTTTTTATAGGCGAGACATATCACTTACCATCAGGTGAACGTCTCACTCGTCTCGTTGCTTAATAGAATAAAAAAAATTTGGGGCTGTTTCTCTCCATGCTGGCTCAATGCGAGTTGGTGCACCAGGAGCAAGTGAAGTTGACTTGGAACTCGTGCTACTTACATTAATTTTAATTAATTTAATTATTTATAATAAATAAAGTTACCCACTAAAAAAAACATTATATTGTCATTCGGAGTCAGTTATGGAATAGAAAAAAAGTTAATAATTAAGTTAAATGTATCATCATCAGCCGGTAGACGTCCACAGCTGGACATAGGCCTTCCCCAGAGATTCCCACACGGTCAAGTAGGGATTCATATGAGGGGATGTGGGCCATTTCCCACCACTCTGGCCCAATGCAGGTTGGTGGGAGCCAGAGCCGCAGCAGTTGAGGTTTGGTTCGGAGGCTTGGATTCCGTGAGTTGTTGTGCGGGGCCTCTTACACATTTACGTAAATTTTTTTTTTCAATTAAGCAGCCAGCGTGTGCGGGGTGTAAGGGATCCCGCACAACTCATGAGCTTCAAGCCAACCTTACTTGCTCGTGGTGTACCCAGCTATTCAACAAACGAGGCTTTCGCTTCCAACCAACCTGCATTAGGCCAGAGTGGAGGGAAATGGCCAAACCCCCGTAGGAACCTCTGCATACGATAGAGATCTTTGGAGGACCCTTACATCCAGCAGTGAACGTCGATCGGCTGATGAGGATGAGCCACTGTATATCATTCTAACTGGCGCCGTGTTATATAAAATAATGTTATAAAAAAATTATAATCACAATGATCGTCGCCTTAATTGTAGCTGACAAAACCTTCGTCGAAAGGAACGCACACTTAAGCAACACTTGTTACCCTTGACCATTTTTAAGTGACACAGCAGACCTTGCGATAAGGTGCCAAGGGTCAATATTATATTTCGATGTACAATCGAATAAACTATTGTTATTAACCCTTAGTAGCCTGATTTACGAAAGTGATTTATTTTTAATATTATTATGTTTACTTGAGGGTCTAGATGAAGGGAAAAATAGCTAAAAAAATCACAATATTTATTTTTTTAATTTCATTGGGAAGAATATTATACAACAGTAAAATACGTACAGCCAACCTATAAAAAAAAAAACTAATAGTAATGTGAACATTCGGTTTAAAAGATTGGTATCAAAATTGAAACTCTAGGTTATTAAGGGTTAATACTTCCATATTTATAACAATACATCATAACGATTTTCTTTTTATTTATAATTTTTTATTTATAATAAATGATCATCATCATTTCATGGACTTCCACCGCTGGACATAGGTCTCAGAATATATTCCACAAAGCATGGTCGTTCGCCGTTTGAATCCAGTAGCAGGGTTTTATAATAAATAAAAGACCTATATTTCAGACTCTAAAATCAATATTAATGGAGATAAAAAAAAAAATCTATATTTACCTAGCGGAACGTTCACCTGCTCTTCCATAACAATGTGGTGTTATTCAGGTTGACATATATACAGGGTGATAGGTAATATGTGTAAAAGATCTGGAGGTGCTAAAGTATAGCTCGTACCCTATCTATCTATGTATGGAATACCCCATACAAAAACGATGTTTCTGCAGTTATTAATTTTTAAATGTTTTTCAAAAAAATCCTGATTTTCTAAGAAAAAATTCGATGATAAATTTTTCCTTACTCATTTCTACACAAATTTTAATGTAATAATTATTGTTTAATCATTGTTTTATTAAATTAAATTAATAATCATCACTTGAAAGCTAAAACTTTTGAATTAGGTTCTTTGAAATCGTGACAGTAAAAAATAAGGCGTCATACATATATTTATATTTAATATTAAAATAAAATTTTATTTATTAATAAATACGTATAAAGCAGATAAATAAGTACCTGACTGCAATACCTATCCGATAAGGTATGAGAAAGTACATAAAGTTTCTTAAAATGTATAAAAAAACACTAGTAATAAATCGAAGTACCATTAAATACCAAATTGTAGAGACTAATAAAAACTTTTCCTCACTGTAAACTTTTCCTCGCAGTAAACTTTTCCTTACTGTAAACTCCCTCGCAGTAAACTTTTAGTAACACATATAGAACAGAGGTAAGAGTCCATGAAACCCGTTCATAGTTGCCTTACACTCAGCAAAAGGAATATTCCTACCAAATTTCAAGTATCTAGGTCTTATGGTTCCAGGGTTATCGTGATGACTCTCTACATAGGTGGAAATCACTTATATGTATGTATATATATATCATCAGTCGGTAGACGTCCACTGCTGGACGTAAGGCTTCCCCGTAGATATATATAAAGGGGTGTAAGGTTCCCGCACAATTCACTGGATCCAAGTTAACCTCACCTGCTGGTGGTGCACCCTGGTAATCAACAAACGTGGTTCTGAAATATTTTTAATCTGTTACAAAGAGCGGGAAAAATTTTATCGGTATAAATTTCCGGTTTATTGCTATCGGTAAATTGGTTTTCTTGTTATGTGATAGGAAATTGTAGTTACATTGGTAGAACGATTTTTTTTTAACTACAATTAATTATTCGCCAAATAGTAATTTTTTTTTTAATTAATTGTACTATATAAACATTAATTATATGCTGGACGGTAGATCTCTACTGATGGAGACTAGTTATCACCGCAGCTTCTATTATCGCCGCTGGACAGTAGTGTGCAAACATTACTGTTTTCAGGTTTGAAGGATGCTTACAGAATTACTTAAATTACTGGAGTAACGATACGTAACTTGTTATCTCTTGACGACGATCAAAATGCGGTGTTGTGTAAATCATACTAACTGGCGCCAGGTTGCTATGGTCACATGTATCACTTACCATCGTGTGAACGTTTCGCGCGCTTCGTAGAATAAAAAAAAATATTTCTTCATTATCATCATTGACTCACTATAATCCTGGAGTAATACGAGACCTTATTATCTTCTGGTGATAATTGACGATGAAGCAGTAGACGGTGAGGAGTGCGCGTCCAGAATGCTCCGGCTCTTATATGTCGACTGGTCCATAGCAATACTGTTATAGCAACAGATTTACAAATGTACCTATCCAGGCTGGTTCCAAAGAACCTAAGCTCTGAACTTCATAATGGCTGTCCAGGGAATTGAACTAGAGTCCTTCGAGTTACAAGGAATAATTAATAAGTATATTAAACTGTTACTTCAAGTTAGGACTTTAGTCTGATCGGCGACAGTTTTGTTGTTAAATCAATTAATATATCTCGTTTTGTTTCAGGGCTTCGAAACAATGAATTTGAAGATTTCAAGATCTCAACAACGCGTAGCTTGAACTGAACTGTGACCGTAACCAGGGTTAAATACGAACGAACGAATGTCATCATTATCTGTTCATTAGTTATTCATTAAAACAAAGTGAATTATTTAATGAAATAAAGCGGAGTATGTTAATTTAGAGCGCAACTTTCATTAGACAGAGAAGAGAAGCGAGGAGCGAGACGGAGAGCTGCGTCCCAAAATAGTGCGTTCGGAAATAGATAAAAAATGTCGAGCTCAGTAACAGAGGGCGAGGCGGTGGGGACGAACGCCGCCAGATGGTGGTGGAAACCATGGAAAACTATGGCGGACCTTGCGGAAGCCGTTGACGATCTCATATGCAGTTTCGATTACATGGACACAGCTATGGACAATTTAGTCATGTTGATGTTCATATGGATAGTGTTCTCCATCATACTGCTCGGCGTAGCCAAGTGGGCATACGGCAAATTCGGCACCAAGCCGGCTGAAGTGGACAAAACGACGAAACCGATCGACGAGCCTAAGAAGTCGACAGCGAACGAAATTATAACAAGTTCAGACAGCGTGCTCGCGACCAGTGCCAAGGTTAAGAGTGGTTCCTTTAAGCCGGCGAAGACCAGCTTCGTGCCGGCGACGCCGCCTAACAAGAAGCGTCTGGGGCGCATGTCCCCTGGCCCCGAGCATCTGACGCTCAAGAAGCACCAGAGTGTGTTGGTGCCGACGTGCACGGGCGCGGACCCCGTCAGCGTCACCTGGGTCAACGAGCTGTTGACCTGGTTATATAACGACCTTGTTATTGTGAATGATCTAGTGCAACAATGGATTTTCTCTATGAACGAGTTCTCCAAAAAATCCGTCGAGGAGGTAAGTCGAACTTCACAATATTTTCTGGCACATTTAATATAAACAGCTGATGAAGGATCATACAAGTTCCCCATACAGATGCCTCTACCTAGATATTTGCTGATAAACTCTTAGATTACTCTCCAGTATCTGTTTTAACTCCTACCGTACTCAGAACATAAATATAGCTCAAATCTGGGTTAACTTAATAATTTTACATTGATTCCTAATATTTGTTAAACCCAGCATCTGATGATCTTGGCAACATTAATAACCGTTGCTAATCTTAAATTAGCGAACGGAAGTACACATTTTTAACAACTGTCAGTCAACAAATAATTTGAGGCATAAAGTACAAAGAAAACATAAAAGCACTATAAAAATAATAAACATTTAAACAATTTTTATTAGTAATAATAAAAAAAAAACATTAATTATTAGTAATAAAAACAAATATGTACGCTTTAAGCAGACGTAGTGATGGGAGGCCTCCCACAAGGTGGAGCGATGGTCTGGTGAGAATCGCGGGAACCCACTGGAGGCGAGCAGCGCGGCACCGATCGATGTGGAGATCCTTGGGGGAGGCCTATGTCCAGCTGTGGACATCTATCAGCTGATGATGATACATAAAGCAACGAAATAGATTTTACTTAACCTAAATTCAAAAGGCTATATTCGAAGTTTGTATGCGTTCAGAAATTAGGACATCCGTAAAAGACTAAGGATTGCTAGATTTAAACGGCAATGGTCAGGTAATTGCTCCGAGGATTGACGCCGGATAGGGCTTAAAGGGCCTTTAATAGCAAAATCGACTGACTAGTAGATGCTAGAAAGTTCTCCACGATGTGGACCGATTGATGAAGGTCACAGAAAATCGTTGGACATAAGCAGCGCAGGAATACTCAGTGTGGAGATGTTTAGGAGACCAGATCCAACCAGACCAGATCTTTAATTGTTTCATTGGATTGATGATCCATTCGAGACCAAGACTCAAAATCATTAATCAACCATTCTGGATAAGTACGGTTCCGTGACCTAGCGGTGGTAAATCCCGACTGCCGGAGACTAAGTTGGTACCACCATAGCTCCTATTTCCGCCAACAAACATCTCTTATATCTCAAGGCGATGGAAACAATTTGGGGCTGTATGTATCATCCTAAGGCCACGTTGTTATGAGCAGACGTATCACCATCAGAAGAACGCATCGCTGATCTCGTCGCTTTGTATAATAAAAAGAAAATGGTATATACACCATTATAATCAGTTCTGGTGGTATACCAATTATTTTACGATGTTTCTCATTACTGGAAACTCAAGCTTTGTGATTGAACCTATGACTCTTCGAGACGTAGTTTCTTTTTTTTTTATTCTTTATTATTTTAGGAGCCTTCAGTCTATCAAGGCTACACTAACTCCATCATAACCTAAACACCAATTATCTAGACATAGTTTCAATATTAAAATGTATGCTACTACCGCTTCATCTCCATATATATGAGATATCCAGAGATTCAGCCTCATCACGAGATCTCCTAAACTCTTGGACGTGAACACTCAAAATTTGGTAGTGATATTGCTTCAACCAATTAGAGGTCAGCTAAGAATGGATTTAAAAAAATTCCATCTCCAAAGGGAGGCCAGCAAAGCGGGGAACAGCTAGTTACTAAAAATATAATCTACATTGCTTTATCGGTTGGTACAACACTATAATCAGGGTACATCACTAGTTATGTCATATTCCGTGTCCCTTTCTGTCTCTCTCAGTGGTCTCTTAATTAAACACGTTGGCTGTAAGTGATGATGAACAGATCGTTTTAGGTAGTCACCATCGCAGTGCCTATACCAAACGTGCAAACGTTACTGTGTTCCGGTTTGAAGGGAGCTGTAGCTAGTGTAATTATTGGGGTAACGAGACTCATCTTACGTAACAGATGAGCGCAATGTAGTGCAGTGTATATATCGAAACTAGTGCCGCGCTGTTGCGGGCGGGCGTGTCACTTGCAATCAGGTGAAGGTCCTGGTCGTCGGTAACAAGAAGGGGTCTTAGTAGCAGCAGGATGCAGCCGGGAGACAATAGTTCTGATGATGTCAAATACACATGTATTTATATATGATATAAATATATACATAAAAAATCAGTATAGATGGTAGAAGATAGTAAAGAGTTTTGTGGGTGAATACCTTCGACCTTCGGAATGTCATTGTCCGAGTTGGCTCCAGTGCTTGCTTTGTTTACTATCAAGGATTATAAATGGGTGACGCATCCAATAAGTTATATCATCAATACTACATTAAACACTGCTAGATTGGATAGGTGAATAAATGGCTACAGGATTCCTAGGTCTTGTCATTGCTCACTACTTCCGGGTACAATAGTTATTTGGCTGTTCACTGTGTACAATATGACATGATGTTAATTGGCGAAGAGGTGAACCCTGGGTTCAAAAAATTGTTGTCTAGAGTACTCTGGCTCTTTAACCTTGGCAGTGGAAGTACAACGATATTTGTTGTCGCGACAGGATGGTAGCTAACCTAGGCCGATGAAACCTTCATCATCATCACAATGGACTTCCAGATCTCTTTAAATTTATTCCACAAAACACAGCTGCAATCTTAACACCATCCACACCCCTCGCTCCATACTCTCCGCTAAAGCATCACATTCATATTAACAATAATTTTGCCCACAGCTGGGCATAAGCTATTACAACGAATGTTATGTATTGAAGATATATTCTGATCAACTTACGGATTCTGCCAGACTTTCGCTTAATTGACAATAGGCGAAAATTTCCATCGGTGGTAAACCGTACGCCTTTCATAACAACGTGGTGCTAGTTAGGATGTTGTAAACACCGCCCTTATGCTCATCCCTAGAGATATAGGAAGTTGTTTCGTTACCCCAGCAGTCATAAGCTATGACGCCTTTTAAACCGGATCACGGTAATGTTTACAAACGGTCCCTACCTAGACGGTCTCCAAGAAATAAGACTTACCATCATTCAACAGGTTTACGTAGTATTTCGTTGATAACTCACCACATTGTGCTCACGAGTACACAATATAATACGTCGCCTTGCTCCAGTAATTTTACTGCATCCTTCGAACCGGAATACGATATTTGCATACTGCATAATTTTAAGAGTATCTATGAGAGTCGCTGGACTAAAACAATGCAATTCCGTTCGTTATGGGTTATATCTATGTCCAGCTGTGGGCATCCATCTGTTGAGATGATGCTGAATGAGAATAATATCTATGTAATTCAATTAACCAACTATACGAGTTTGACGTCCACCTGATGGTAAGTGATACGCCTGTCCGTAACAACCTGGTGCTAATTAAGTTGATATGCACCAAATGGCGCTCGTCGCTTGAGACAAGATCTTGAACGTCGCTATCTCAATAACTATACTAGCTAGAACGCCCTTCAAACCGGAACACCGAAATAGGCGCTACGATGGTACTTACCTCGTCTCCGGCAATAGAGACATTACCGCCAGTAAAATTACTGCGGTAACGAGACTTGTATGTTATGTGTCAAGGCAACAAGCAGTGTGAAAACTGACTATGTATTGGAAGGTCAGGTAACGGCTGGCGCAAGTGGTTTCACCACTTATATGGTAAGCTTAATCGCACAGTATATATGTTAATGTTATTTCATACTGTAGTAAAGTATATAATATATACATATATATGTATATATATATTCATTCAGCCATCACGTGATCTCCAAAACTATTAGACGCAAACACTGAAAATTTGATAGAGATATTGCTTCTGCCGTATAGAGGTCAGCTAAGAATGGATTTTACAAAATCCCTTCCCCCAAAGGGAGATAAGGGGGTGTTGTCAGCAAAGCGGGCGAGGAACAGCTAGTTATTAAATATATAATCTACATTTAATTAGTATTGCAATAACAAAACAGTTTTTTATCGGTTGGTACAACTCTATGATTAGGGTACATCACTAGTTACGTCATTTTCAACAAATGTCTATGGTCGCTATATAGAAGATTATATGGGAGATATCCAAATATTCATTGACCACCACCAGTTAAATTAAACTCAACTTGTTCATATGTAAGTTATAAAAAAAAAAATTAAACCTTTTGTTAATGTGTACCAAATTATCCGACCTTAAACTTATCGGCCGCACCTCACACCGTCGCGAATGCCAAAACGAATATATTAAACCCGTCAGTAGTGACGCCTACTGTCTGTAATGTTGCCAGGTATGTTCGTGTCTCGTAACTTGTCTTCATAAAATGGTCTCGAATACGATCTGGTTGAGTTGAAACACTTGTTTGTAACATACAAATTGTTGGTCTTGATCATCATCATCATCAGCCGATAGACGTCCATTGCTGGACATAGGGCTCCACTAAAGATCTCTACATATAGTCAGCAAGTCTTCCGGTACCGCTAGGCACTAGGGTCTTCGTATATGCGGGGATTTGGGCTATTTCCCACCACGCTGGCCCAATGCGGGTCGGCAGGAGCCAGAGCCTCGTTTGTTGATTGGCAGGGTGCACCACGAGCAGGTGAGGTTGGCTTGGGTTCCGTGAGTTGTTGTACGGGATCCCTGTCTTGACGGGAGACGGTACAATTCGTTCACCGGAACATTCACCTGATGGTAAGAGATGCGCCCGCCTATAACATGACGCTACTTGATATGATACATACAGCACCATATTGAGCTCGTCACCTTAGGACATAAGATGTTTGAGGTCTGGTTACCCCAGTAATTTTACTGATAACAGCATCCTTTAAACCGGAACACAGTAATATTAGCACAGTTGTTGACTTCATTAGGCGCTGCGGTGGTACCTAGACGGTCTCCGGCAACAGAGACACTACCACCAGTAAAATTACTGCGGTAACGATACTTGTATCTTATGTTACAAGGTAACACGGCAGTGTGAAAACTTACTATGTTATGGAAGGTCAGGTAACGTCCCCCCACTGTGATCTCCGAATAATAAAAAACTTTACTTTTATTTATCAGTTAGTACAACACTATGATTAGGGTACATCACTAGTTATGTCATTTTCAACAAGAGTCTCTTCCTAAGGTCTATGGTCGCAAACACGTCGTGGATGGTGGTGCAGAGACCGTCTTAGGTTCCATCGCAGCGTCTATTTCTGCCGCCAAATAATGCTGTGTTCCGGATTGAAGGGCGCTGTAGCTAATAATATTACTGGTGTAACGATACTCAACATTTTACGTCTCAGGCGACGGACGTAATATGGTGCAGTATATCCATCCAAACTTGGGGCACGCTATTAAGGGTAGACGTGTCACTTAACATCAGGTGAATGTAATATATATATATATATATGTATATATAGTATTGTTTTTACTTTTTAAAATAAGATATTGGCGAAGCCTCAAAACAAGTTTGTTTAAACTACCACAGATTAAATATAAAGACATTTCCATTCAACAGTAGTACTTTCTGCATCTAGATCTAGATCTAGATTATTCTGGAATTTATAAATCTAGAAGAGGACGTTCATCAGACTGTGTCCGTAACTTTACTCCTAGTTATTTTATTAGCTACAACGCCCTTCAAACCGAACGTTAATTGTGTACTACTGTTTGATGGAAGAGTTAATCTATGGCGACCTGAATGGTCTCCCGGCAAGATTTACCACCGATTAAAAGTTTCACCATCAACTCCCTCATTATAATGGCTGCAGTGTCTAATCGATGGCCTGCATACAAAATATTCTGTCTCACTGTAAACCAGGTGACCTAGATAGTTTTATTGCTAATAGTGAATACTCTGCGGCAGTGTGTTACGAAATACTAGCTTATAATACCGTTGCGACTCCATTTTTAAAATTAGTTTTTTTTTTAATTCAAGCGACGAGACGTGCGGCACGGTCACCTGATGTTAAGTGCTACCCCCGTCTATAATTACGCGGTGATAGTTAAGTTATACTATCACTCATTGCGCTCGTCGCCTGAGACAGGATATTGAGTGTCGTTACATCAGTAATGACACTAGCTACAGCGCCCTTCGAACCGGATATAGTTATCTTGGTGCAGTACTGTTTGTCGGCTGCTATAGGCGCTGCTGTGGTACCTAGAAGGTCTCGCCACCAGAGACACTACCACCACTAAGTTGATTGAATGTCGGTAGGAATGAAAGCAAGTCTGCTCTGTAGTCTCTGGTTAGTACGTATATGACTTATGTAAGCCTGGACTGTCGTAGGAGACTAAAAGGGTCTTCGGGTTCATGACATTTGAAGGTCGTTAGGTGGTGGATGTGGTCGACATAGACGAGGTGGTGACGTATGTCATCGTGACGGTGACGTACGTACCACCGCAGCTCCTATTCCTGCCGTTAGACAGTACTGTGCAGACATTAGGGTTCCGGTTTGAAGGGCGCTGCAGCCAGTGAAATTACTGAGGTAACGAGATATATATATGTTACGTTTCCAGGCGGCGAGAACTATGAGGTGCAATGTATACCATTCTAACTAGCGCCACTTGGTTATGGTAAGCGTGTCGCTCACCATCAGATGAACGTCTACGTCGAAGTTATAACGTAAGAAATTTACTAACTACTACTACTACGTGTCTCTTCATCATAAGTACGAGTCCACTGCTGGACATAGGCGTCTCCCAGAACTCCCTGTTCCCTTATGTGTCTTTGAGTCATAGACCAGACCGTATTTTCTAATTGTAGAACAGACAACGCCATTAATTGTATACGGCATTAACTTTATACATTAATAAAAAATAAAATGATGTCCATTTAAATAGATTTATAACACTACATCGTTTACCATCATGTAGAGTCGTAGTCAAGCGATAGTAAAAATCAAAACTTGATAGATATCAAGTATTTATATGGACAGAGATCGCAGTTCGTGATAAGTATTTCAGAAAGGTGTTAACCAATTTGCCTGGGAACCGAACTGTGTACCTGGGTGATGGTGGTGACGTACCAGCGGTGTCACCACGTCGGCCACGCCGCGTGAGTCACCGCCCCGCCCGCTCCCAGCGCTTTGTATTTATAGTCGGCCGCTTTGCGTAATATATGTCTGCCTACGTACAAAACACGCGACGTAGTAAATAGCGACATTATTATGTTTTGTTACCAACATTAGCGTGATTACCGGTAATTAATTCGAACGAAACTAACAATACTAATACATAATCATACTTTAATAATTACTGGCGGTAGGTGACTTGGCCAGCTGTTGTCTCGGGCTGGTAAGAATAGGACTTAGGTAAGCTCTGCCTGTGGTAGGAGACTAGAAGGCTCTAGGAGTTTCGCGGCCTTAAGGGTGGGGGCCCTTATTGCTCGACAAGCGAATCTGCGTGGGACAGCATATGGCTCAGCGATGGTGCCTAGGAGGGTTAGGCTCCCCCTCGGAGACGTGTAACTCAAAGTATAGAGGGGCATCCGTGCGTTCTATAAGAGACCCCGCAGCCTCTCCATTTGCACTGATGTAGACCACCGCGAGGGTTTTCGTAAAAATACCATATAACCCTGACTTCCCCTTAAAAGCAGGGTATCATTAAATTTAGCGAAGACCGTCTAGATATCACCGTAGCTCCTATTGCAGCCGAGAAACAGTAGTGTGTTCCGGTTTGAAGGACGCTGTAGCCAGTGAAATTACTGCGGTAACGAGGTCATTACATTAGGAAATATAGTAATATCTTATATCTCAAGGGGACTAGCTCATCTTAACTTCTTATTGTTATGGAGACGCGTATCACTAATTCAAAAGGATATACTAGAAGAATTAAGAAGTTTCTCTGTGATCGTTTACCACTTTGTAATAAGCAGCCCACTTAAACATCCCACCGTTGGGATTTCTTTTCCCACAAGGACAAAGTCATTGCTATTCGTCGACCACGCCGCCCAGGCGCAACTGTTACGTACATTCATTATCTTGGAACAAATAAGTTTCCTCAAGACCACCAGGAGCTTTAGCTCATTGGGAATCGAACCTAGGACTCAGGACTCGTATGTAAATGAGCTATAACCTTACAACCTACTACACAACAGACTATACATATCAAACGTCGTAATGATGTCATCGCATCTTACGTCAGCAGTGATGTAATGTGATGAACATGCTTCGTTAGTCAACGTTGTGATGATCATACCTATGATGCTGGACACGTAACAATGTAATGTGATACGGCTTCTTATCAATATGGATCTACTTAGGTTTAAACAGCAACTATATAATAGGTATTTTTTTCTATGAAACGATTAAATAAGAACATGACACTGGTTAGGATGATATACACTGCAACATGTTGCGTTCATCGCTTCATCGATCTTTTTCTGTAATTAGGCGACGAGATGAAGCGCCATTTTTATCTGATGGTAAGTCATGCGCCCACCGATAAAAACCTGGCTCTAATTAAAATGGTATTCACAGCACCACATTGCGCTTCGTCGCTTTGAGACAAGATATTAAAGCTCGTTACCCCAGTAATTACACCAGCCACAGCGCACTTCAAACCGGAACACAGTAACTATTTGCACACTACTGTTTTGCGGCAGAAATAGGAGCAGCAGTGGTATATACCATGACAGTCTCCGACGACGGAGACCTACCATAAAAAAGTCCTGAACGTACATGATGTTACAGCTCGTTACCGCAGTAATTACACTAGCTACAGCGCCTTTCCAATCGGACACTCAATAATGTTAGCACAGTACTGTCTGTCGGCTGCAATAGGAGCTGCGGTGGTACTCAGATGGTCACCGTCAACGGAGATATACCATCAGTAAAATCTTTGAGATACCTGTTGAAATATTAGATAAGCGTGCGTTGGATGTTGTTATCTCTAATCTTATCTCAGTTGTGCGAGGGTTTGGATGGTTCACTTGTCATTGCGTGCAACTTCAATATTGAGGAATACGATAAAGTCTACATGGATTTTGTTTTACATTGAAACCTTTGAAAATCATAAAAAAAATTAATAATGGTTGAAATTACAACCAATAATAAAAAAAACCTCACGGTGGTACCACTACCACTACTGGTGGTAGGTATCTGTCGCCGGAAACCGTCTATGTAGGTACCATGACAGCGCCTATTGTCCTAACGTGGTCCTAACGTCTTCGGGTTCGAAGGGCGATGTACGTAGTGAAATTACTGCGGTAACGATATCTAACATCGTATGCTTTAAAGCGTCGAGCGCAATGTGATGCTGTGTATATCACCCTAACTAGCGCTGCGTTGGACAGGCGTATAAATTACCATCACACAATTTGCTCGAGACGTCGCTTCATGGTATAAATACTGATCGATGTTTAGGTCCGGGATAGTTCCTTATCCTGTAGTGAACATATATTGGGTGAAGATATTGATGACATTACTGTTTCTTCAATGAAGCGATGAGACAAGTATGATGTTCACCTGATGTTAAGTGATACGCTTGCACATAACAACGTGGCGCTAGTTACGATGGTACATACCACATCGTATTACACTCGTCGCTTGAGACATAACATGTCGCGTAATCGTAGTAATAACACTAGCTACAGCGTCCTTCAAACCGGAACAGTGATGTTTGCACACTACTGCTTTGGGGCATTATTTTTATTCCCAGCACGATTCGAAATTTAAATTTGCGATCGTATATTAACATTCTTAATGCATGTTCTCACTGCGCGGCAAATCACCGAGTCCTTAGTGATGGATCATTAGCATTAATATATATATGGATATATATTAAAAAAAAAAATTACACATATACACTTACCGCTAAAAACACGATGAAAGAACTGCATTAACTTGAATTGATCGATTCGAACAGAAATAACTTGAACTTGGTGAAAGCAGCTGCTCGTTCTCATGGAAGTCCATAACATATAAATATTACCACAGACAGCATATTTAAATCTTTCATGAAAAGATTTGTTTCCAAGATAATAAAAATCTCACATTTGTATAACATAATTGCACGAGTTCAATTAACGAAAAAAAAAAACAATTTATTAATATAGAAATAAATAACTTTTTTATTAATTATTTTTTGTTTGTTGATATTCTTCGATATTCATGTAAAGATCTTTTTATACTACATATTATTTTTAAATACGCATTAATATTTATATATTTGTTTATTAAATTAAGTTTAATTTTAGAATAGAAACCGTAACCCACTATGCGAGGTACATCACTATATACAACTGTCAAATGTTTGACATATCGACGCGCGCTTCCCGATCACGATCTGTCAAATGACATGTAGTGTAAAACCATAGTAAATTATTTCCTATAGTTTTATATAGAAATTCTATGTAATATAGGCAATAGAAAAGTGATCGAATCAGGAATTGGAGATCCGTAGATCACGTTGTTTCTTATTCGATCCGACGCTAACGTCGCACATGAGAAATGCTAGACCTAGTGGTAATGGACAGAAGAACTGGTCAAAGGATTGATTGTTAATGGGAAAGACAGCACTAGAGTGGTGACCATGTACTGGTACCCCCCAACGGGTTCCCGCCTTGACGTGGCTGAGGGGTTTCGTAACCGTGGCCTGACACACAGTGAAGCTAAGTGGAACCCACCTAAGGGTCGGTCGGTCCAGGTTCGAGCACCGGTTGGATAACTGGAGCTCACCGGAGCGACCGGTGGCTGCAGGGACGGCTTTACGCTGCCCTTTGCGGCCGGCTACAGGGGCAGTTTCATACTGCCCCATGAGGTGGAGTCGCGGAAGGAATACCCTCTGCGACTAACCAGTGTCGCACTGGCGATTCGGCGGCGATAGGGCTGCGGGGGAAGAGCAGTGTCGGTATTGCGATGCGTTCTCCCTATCCTCCGCGGCGGTTAATGGGTAGCGGCGAGCCCAACATCTCTCCGCCGCGGGAAGCCGAGAGAGGTTTTCTCCCGTGGCTCCCATAGCCTTTGGGCAAAGGATTTGGGGGAACCCGTCGCCCGCGCGGCTGCAGAAGGCCGAGGAGGGTGCGCGCTGTATGTTCCTGCCCGCTTTGGAATGGGAGGATTCATCCCTTCCTCCCGAGGTGGGGCTGCGAAAGCGGCCAGCGCCGGCAGGGTCGCGGTTGTGAGCGAAAGCGTTCCCCCAGCCCCTGCCATCGGGCGATGAGGCAGAACATCGTGGCGGTTTTAGTCGGTGCAAGTCCGACATAACCCGTCCACGCCTCCGCAAGGACGAGTATGCGTAGGCATTTCCCCTACGTAAAACAAAAAAAAAACCATGTACTGGTTGGTAACTCCCAGTTCGGCGGGATTTCCACGAAGATGAACGATGATATGATGAAGTTCACTGGATGCAAACGTCTGGACAAATTGGTGCAAAAATTTTTGGCAAGGAGAATCCAGCTAATTAAATATATACATATATATATCAAGTGGTGACTCGACATAACAAAGACGTTTTTTTGTTTTCCCTTCCATTCTACATTTATAAAGTCAGGAAATAAGTAAGCACTGTCCAAAGTCCTTTATAAAAGTATTAAGACGAAATTGGACTGTAGGAAGAGGCCATAAAGCTTTACGGACCATCGACAAAAGGACAAAGAATGCCGCAGTATGAAAACGCAACCCTTGCGAAGCGCGGGAATATAGGTCGCATGGCGGGAGATTTAAAAATAGAACGCCGCCGCGTATTTACTCTGTGCCCGACTGAATTTGTTTTTATAAGTATATGGCTATAAAACATTTATGCCCGCAATAATATAAATAACGAGGCTATATTTTGTTCGACGTATGGTGCGTCATCTGATGGTAAGTGATACGTAGCGCTACTCACGCAGATTGTTCTCCTCATCTTTGAATGTATGGGACGTTAAATCTCATTACTCCAGTGTTTCACGAACCGCTAAGCCCTTCAAACAGGAACACTAACGTTTGCACATTCAGCTAAGACGGTCTCTTGTAACAGATCTGTCACCAGCATGAATTCTAGTAAAACATTTACTCCATTTCTCTACTCTACTTCTTTTCTTAGTTCAGAGGTTCTCCAACAGTGGAAACATTAGATAAAAATGTAGGTAGGTCTCTGTTGCTGGAGACCATCAAGGTAGCGGACAAACAGTACAGTACGAACATTACTGTGTTCCGGTTTGAAAGGCGCTGTATTACTGGGGTAACGAGGCTCATCTTTTCTCAGGCGACGGACGCAATGTGGTATAGTATATATCATCCTAACTAGCGCTACGTTATGAACAAGTGTATCACCGTCTATTGAAGGTTCTGCTCGTCTTGTCGGTTAATTGAATAAAAAAAAGCAGAAATTAAGAATATATATAGTAAAAATATTATACTTCATAGTACTAGGTATATACCTAGTACTATGTTACTATGATTGAAACCTCTTTACTAAGTATTGTGCTAAACTTGGTACTTTGATTAGTAAGATATAGAAGAAACCAAATATTATTGCAGGTCTAACATTAAACCGATTTAAAGTGTATCGGATGATCTGATCAATGTTGGGATGAATCATTAACATTATATGAACTCCTAAAAACGTGGGGGTCTTTGGGGAAGGCCTATATCCAGCAGTGGAAGTCTATCAGGTGATTAAGATTAACATTAATTATAGAATGTTGTATATGAACTTAGGTAAGTGATCTTATGGTAACTATAGCTGTATCTGTCAACTTGAAATTTGTTAGAAGTGTTTCCGCTGCACCCCGTGCTCTTTCACAATATTAACACCCCCTTTAGGGGTAACATTTCGTAGAATCCATTCTTACCTGATCTATACTTGACAGAAGGAATATTTCTACCAAATTTCAATTTTCCAGGTTATATGTTTTTGGAGAAATCGTGATGAATATCTATATAGGTGGAAATTATTTAAAAATATATAGAAGATTTTGCTCATCGACAAGATGGTGCTGTGGATGTCATCCTAATCAGGTGAAAGTCTCTCTTTTCGATTTCATGTCTTCAATTAAGAAACACCTTAGTAGAAGGATTTGAAATACTTAGGAGAAAAGTAGAGTAAATAGTAAAGGTTTGATAAATGATATTATCATCATCAGCTGATTAACGTCCACTGCTGGACATAGGTCTCCCACAAAGATCGTCACATCGATACAGCGGCTTCACGCGACCTTACAGTCACCATTACCTCCAGTACCGCCTGGCACTAGAGGCTTTTGCTTATAGGAGTTCATATGGAGGATTTGGGCCATTTCCAGCATGCTGGTCCAATGCGGGTTGCTGGGAGACACAGCCTCATTCGTTGGTTAGCAGGATGCACCACTAGCAGATGAGATGGCTTCGGTTCTGTGAGTTATTGTGCGGGACCGCTTACATCCACCAATGATGATATATATATATATATATATATATCTTCTTTAAATGTCTCTCCGACTGGTAGCATATTATTTAACATTTGTATATAGTTATCATTTTTTTAATTAGTTAATACGGTTAACAATCGAACGTTTGGAGCCGTACCCAGTCTGAGTACTTTAATTGGTCAGTGACATCATTCGCCCACCTTCTGGTGAGGCGAGGATTGATTAAATGTTTCCAGGGTCAAAGGTCGAGTTTAATTCCAAACTTAACACATCTTTGAAATGTGGTGTAAAACTAACTTACAGCATATATATATATATATATATATATATATATATATACACCAGATATTCCTCGCCCGCTTTTCTGGCAACAACACCACCACAACTTTGGGGAAGGAATTTTGCAAAATCCATTCTTAGTTGACCTCTAAATGGCAGAAGCAATATCGTCATACATTGAAGTGTAATAGTTTCGTAGATCTTGTGATGAATCAATGAATCTACCAAGGTCTCTGCTGCCGGAGACCGTCTAAATAGGTCCCCCACCGCAGCATCTATTTCTACCACCGAACGATAGTGCGAGAACATTACTGTGTTCCGGTTTGAAGGGTGGCTAGTTTAATTACTGGGATGACAAGACTTAACATCTTATGTTAGGTGACGAGCGCAATGTGGTACAATATATATCATCCAGGTTTGCGGTACGTTGTGTCCAGGCTGTATCACTTACTATCAGGTGAACATCCAGCTCGTCTCGTCGCTTATTTGAATAGAAATAGGGTTTGGGTGTGGTATGGAAATCTTACTAGAAATTTATGAACTTATGTATATTTAAAAATAAACTTACCAATTTAACATTAGTCATAGCATAGCTGTGTACCTTCTGAGCTGAGAGATTATTATTTAGCCATGGTCCACTCAGCATATCATCATCATTCCTCAAAGATTTCCACATCGATCGGTCCCGCGTTGCTCGCATCCAGTGGGTTCCCGCGATTCTCACCAGATCGTCGGTTCACCTTGTGGGAGGTCTCCCAACACCACGTCTACCAGTACACGGGCGCCACTCGAGGACCTTAGTGCCCCATCGGCTGTCGGTCTGTTGATCAATGTACTGCATATGACCACACTCAGTGGAGACTATGTGCATGGTCACGATCTTCACATGTGAAGGAAGCCAGGATATACATTGGTTATCTGCCTGTATAAAGCGCATGGCCCTGTGTAGATATAGATACACCTGTCAGTCATATATATGTGTATATATATATATGTATGTAAAGCAGTGATGAAGAGTACATCGTCTGCCAATAACCTCTGAATGTGGTCCGACATTCGCAAAAACTACCGAGCTGGCCGCCCGCCAGCCGTTTATTCCCCTTTTGTTGGCCGAGGAGTCAATACATAAACTTGCAAATCGTGTACATTGCGGTTCACTTCATTATACGTGTCACCTACGCAGATGTACAGCGCTTCTCAAACGTTAACATTGCTCTACAAATCGACTGGACGAAATGACACCCATAATAACGTGGCGCTTATCATGAATTACATAGAAATAGCTAGACACTATTAGTCTCGTTACCCCAGTAATTTCACTAACTACAAACACGCCTTGTAAACTGAATCACAGTAATGTTTACTTATTCGACGAAGCGACGAAATTAATGAGATGGTCATTTGATAGGCTTGCTCATAATTTAGCGTTAGTTAGGATGGTATACACTACACCGCGTTGTGCCCGTGAGACAAGATGTTAAGTCTCGTTACCTCAGTAATTTCACTAGCTACAACGCCTTGTGAACTGAATCACAGTAATGTTTACTTATTGGACGAAGTGACGAAATTAATGAGATGGTCATTTGATAGTAAGAGATAGGCTTGCTCATAATTTAGCGTTAGTTAGGATGATATACACTACACCGCGTTGTGCCCGTGAGACAAGATGTTAAGTCTCGTTACCTCAGTAATTTCACTAGCTACAACGCCTTGTGAACTGAATCACAGTAATGTTTACTTATTGGACGAAGTGACGAAATTAATGAGATGGTCATTTGATAGTAAGAGATAGGCTTGCTCATAATTTAGCGTTAGTTAGGATGATATACACTACGCCGCGTTGTGCCCGTGAGACAAGATGTTAAGTCTCGTTACCTCAGTAATTTCACTAGCTACAACGCCTTGTGAACTGAATCACAGTAATGTTTACTTATTCGACGAAGCGACGAAACGAATGAGATGTTCATTTGATAGTAAGAGATAGGCCGCTAATTAAGATGGTATGCACTTCACCACATTGCGCTCGTCGCCTGAGACGAGCGCAATGTGGTGCTGTGTATTCTATACTAATTAGCGCCACGTTGTTACGGACAAGCGTATCACTTACCATCAGGTGAACATTTCGCCCGTGTCGTCCGCTTCAATAAATAAAAAAAAAAACACGAGTTGAATGTCTGTAGCAAGGGGTTGGGGCATCGAGCGGGTCGCGATGGAGGCAGCCAGTCTGCCGCCCCTGCCAAGGTTGTGTGCGTAAGCTGTCTGAGTGTGGGTGCGACGCTTACGTAAAATGTTGCCAATTTATGTAACGTTTCCGCTAAGCGCCCATAACTTGCTAAGGGTTGTAACGCAATGGGTTAGATAAATTTTTTTTTAATGCCAACATATGGTTATATCTCTGTATCTCAAAAGGGGTAGATTAAAAATCAGCGCCATGTAAAAGCATGGCGCAACACCAGCTCGCATATGACAAGGGTGGTGGGAAATGGTTCAAATCCCACCCATATCAACTCCTCCAAACGACGGCTTCTGGTGCCCGGTGTTGCGGGCAGCGCAGGACCGGACGATGTCTGGATCTATGGGGGAGGCTTCAGTCCAGCACCGGACGTCTATCTGGTGGTAATGTAGAAGCGTGTGAATATGTTAATTAACGGTTTTAATATTCCCACTGCTGGGGCCTACTCACACGAGGTACAGAGACTGTTGGGTTTAGGTAATCTATTCATCACCTCAACTGTAGGGAGGTGGATTAACTCTCAATGGGAATTGAATCCCAGCCTCGAGATGTATACATTACGCAATGAGCTATCATGGCTTCATCCATATTGACTAACTGGATTTCAGCTGATACATATATAGGAGATATCCAGATTTTCATTGGCTCATCACGAGATCTTCGAACCTATTACACTTAAGCACTCAAAGTTTGGTGGAGCTTTCTGTCGTTCAGAGGTCAGCTAAGAATGGTTTTACAAATTTCCTTCCACAAAAGGAATTGTAGGCATGTGACGGCCAGTAAAGCGGGCGAGAGACAATAATATCATCATCATCTTCAGTTGATGGACGTACACTGATGGACATAGGTCTGCCTCAAACATTCCTACCTCAATTAGGTGGGAATTTATATGGGAGGATTTGGGTTATTTCCCACCACGCTAGCCAAATGCGGACTTGGTGGAAACCAGAGCCTCGTTTGTTACAAACAGTAATATATTAAAAGAGAATAACAGCAGAAAGACCTTAAGCAATTCAACAGCTCGTCACTTGTCTACTAAACAGAATAAATTAATCATCATCATCAGGTGCTCTCTTCAAATTGAAGTTTGGCGATCAGATTGAGAAAACCAATTCGATCCTCAGTCATTATTTTTAACTGATGGTATTTGAACCCGGTTCATTCCTGTATGTCATCAAAGCATTTCTTACGCTGCCTACCAGGTGCACGTTTACCAGGATTTGTGCCCTCCAGGATCAACCTTGGAAACTCATAGAGATCCTCTTTGAAGGTGTCCGAAAGAATAATAATTAAATAATAGTCATATGATATTTTTTTTTAAAATACTTTTATATTACTATTGTTGGGAATATTATTTATCAACAACTGGCAACACTTAACCTAAATTTCGCGCGACATGATAGTGAGGTTAAAGATGGTGTCATCATTGTTGTGTTCAGCTTGTAAACATATTAGAGCGGAAATATTCAGGAAATTTAGGTTAAATGGTTTACAGGTGATAAATCTCTGTTGCCGGAGACCGTCTAGGTAGGTTCCGGTTTGAAGGGCGCTGTAGCTAGTGTAATTACTGGCGCAACGGGACTAAATATCTATGTCTCAATGTGACGAGCACAACGTGGTGCAGTTTATAGCATCCTGAGTAGCACCACGTTGTTATGGGCAGACGTATCACTCAACACCACGTGAACTTCTCATTCAACTCGTTGCTTCGTTAAATTAAAAAAAAACTACAACCTTAAAGAAAAAAAAATCTTACATAACGACTGATGCTGTTTAATATTGCTTATTCTTTTTTTTTTAATTTTCAGCATGGAATTGGAGTGGAGATCGTGCGAGCTCTGGACAGCCACCCGCCGGCCGTCAACAACGTCTTCTGCGAGTGCGACTCCAAAGATGATGTGGTGAGTGCATCGCTGCCAACATTCAAAAACAAATCAATACTATAGCACTGGGCTTCTATGCAAAGTAAATTAAGTAGACAGTATTCTACTTCCTGACGCATCATGTAGACAGTTGCCTCATCCTCGGGAGATGAAGAGCTTTTTTCTCGGGATCCGTACACGAGAGGTCAACGACCGCGGGTTTTAATAATAAAATAATAGAAATGTCACAAGAATCTTCACAAGCAGAATATGTATTGAACGTTAGTCATCACCAGCCGAACAAGTACACTGCTGAACATGGGCTTTCCCCAAAGATCACCTACATCCATCGGTTCCGCGTTGTTCGCGTTCAGTATATATATATATAGTTTTAGTCTGTGAGAGAGCGAGACAAAACATTAACAACACCTGCAGCATGAGAACCGTGCCGGCGCTACGTTGATTATAAAAACAGCCAGAGTTATTGATTCTCATGAGAAAGTGGCTTTTAAGGACATTTATATTGGCTTATGATATATATATATAGATATATATATGTTGGTATCACCGCAGCTCCTACTGCAGTCGACAAACATTAATGTGCTCTGGTTTGAAGGGCGCTGTAGCTAGTATAATTACTGAGGTAACGAGACTCAACATATTGTCTCAAAGCGATGATCACAATGTGATGCAGTATATACTATATATATATATATATATATATGTATAGCTGTCTCTTTTACTCTACCAAAAGAAGTTTTAGTTTAGAAGAACCAGAACCTGTTATAGTGAATAGGCCCGTGTTATCAACTGAACCATCACACACCACATTGTCTGCCCTCGCAGCGGAAAACTCAATTGTGCAGATTACCGGAAGTTGATACACGCACTACTTTACCGCTGCTCACAGATTATATTACACATGTGATGGTTTATAAACATTTAATTATACGGCTGAAGAGGATGTAGTTGTCACCGTCTACGTACCACCGCAGCTTCCATTCTTGCCATTAATGTGAGATGAGTACAATGTGGTGCAGTGTAATTTTTTTTTTTTCAATTAGGCGACTCATTGAACGAGACTTTCACCTGATGGTAAAAGATACTCCTGTCTACAACAATGTCGCGCTAGTTGAGATGGTATACACTGCACCACATTACGCTCTTTATATGTTGTCTCGTTACCCCAGTAATTTTACTAGCTACAACACTCTTTAAACCGGAACAGACGTTATGGGGGGAGGTAGTACTAACCATCGGGTGAATGTTTAACTCGTGTCGTCAGTCAATTGAATAAATTTAAGAGAATGCGGAAGTTACTTAAGAAGCAGTTATCTGGCCTTGCTTGAGTAAAAACTCCTTTTATCCTCAGACCATAACCTGCGACTGCGAAGCCACACCAGCGTTCCAGTTGAAGGCGTTCAGCCAGCGGGGGGAGAAGGTGGAGGTGTCACACTACCGCGTCAACGTCAACAGGTGTCACTTCTAGAAAGCCATTTAATGTATCCTTGTTTGTTTTTTCATGTGCCCAAGGATAGAAGGTACCATCAGACACTTAACTAATCTAACTTGGCAGTAAACTTAACTTCCTTTAATGGCGACTGTTTGCTGGTTATATTTCCAGGATTATGTATGGTTCTTTAGCTGATGGTAAGTCTCTGTTGCCGGAGACCGTGCAGGTACCAGCGCAGCTCTTATTGCAGGCGTCAAACAATAGTGTTATTACATTACTATGCTCCGGTTTGAAAGGCGCTCTAGCTAGTGAAATTACTGTGGTATTAAACAAGACCTGACATCTTACGTTTCAAGGCGTCGAGCGCATTGTGACGGTGTATAACATCCTAACTAGCGCTTCGTTGTTATGAGCAGGCGTATCACTCACCATCGGGTGAACGTCCCCGCTGGCATCGTCGCTTCAATAAGCAAATATCCTACCCCATATAAAAAATAAGGACGATAGAGGTTGAGGTTCTTTTTTGAAGAGTACATTGGTGTACAGGTTCCGGGCGCGGCTGAACGTGGTCTGCGTAACTGACAAGTTGACGGGTGAACTAAAGTGCGACGGCTGGCCGGAAGTGAAGGTGGCACTCGCGCCGGTCGGCCCTCTGCGGCCAAACGCCACCGAAAGCAACCTGCAGCAGATCGTGAGGTGAGATCAGGGACTATGACATGGATGGAGTGGACTTAAAATTTATTCAACATCACCACATATATAATAAATTATAAAATAAGTAAATAATATTGAAAAGAACTCTTAATGTTCCCACTTATGGGACTGGGGACCTTCTCCGAGAGATATATCAAGGTTATTTATTGAACTGCGAGCTGGTGGATAATTGGAGGGATCAATACTACTGATACACTGGTGGTAGGACTGTTCTTGGAGGCCATCTAGTTACCACCGCGGTACCTATTGCAGCCGGCAAAGTACTGTGTAAATATTACTGTGTTCCGGTTTGCAGAGCGTTGTAGCTAGTGAAGTTACTGGGGTAACGAGACTACATCTTATGACAATGCGGTGTTGTGTATATTATCCTGACTAGCGACACGTTGTTATAGGCTAACGTTTTACCATCAGATAAACATGTTTTCTTTAATTTTTTGCCGGAGATATCATACAAGATACGTTGCTTCTGGGGGGAAGACAAGGTTATGTGGGGCTTCGAACCTTCGGTGGTCTCCCTCAGTGCATTAGGAGGGGCTCCGGAGTCTCCTGCTGAGCGCACCGATGACCCCCTGCACTCTGGAAAGGCAAAGCCTCCTTAGCACCCACGCTGTGCTACGGCAAATGCACGACCACCATGCATTTGCTGTCCTCCTAAGGCTCGCTTATTGAGCTCTGAAGACCCCCATCCTCAAAGCCCACGAACCCGAGGACCCTTTTATTCTCCTTGTAAGACAGGCAGGGAAAACCTTAGTCCTATTCTTAATAGCCCGAGACTTCAGGGGTGATCAGATTAACGTCCTGCTCATCTCGTCGCGGCTTAGAGTAAAAAAAATCGCCCCTGCGCCTGGTCGAGATATCATTTCAGGATATTAAGCTTTACTTGTTTAATGGCGGAGGGGTTAATAGTTCATTTAAGTACACCAACGTATCCGGTTCGATTTTAGAAGATAGATATTTTTTTTATAAAGCGACAAGGTGAGACGTTTTCCTCAGACAAAATACACTGCACCATTTTGCGCTGGACGCTTTAAGACAATATGTATTTCTTTACTCCGATAATTACATTAGCTACAGCGCCCTTTAAACCGGAATAGAGTAATCTTGGCACACTACTATTTGCTTTCGTCGCTTTGAGACATAGGACACTAAATCTCGTTACCCCAGTAATTTCACTAGCTACAACTCTCTTCAATCTGGACCACAGTAATGCTTGCACCATACTATTTGTAGGCGGAAATAGAAGCTGTGGTGGAAGCTACATCGACGGTTTCCAGCAATAGAAAATTAAGCCTCATCATCTCTGTATTTCGAGGAGTATTCTGGACTAACCTTTACCATCGACAGCACAACCTTGATTAAACTAATTATATTAATAAAGTTCATTGTTTCCACTTGTTGCTAGTGACATAGTGGTTAGCGCCCTGCGCAGTACTCACCTGCTGTTCAACCTGGCGCCGTACCCGACATGTCCGCGCATGCGCAGGCACGTCGCGGAAGCAGCTCCGCGACTTCCGCTCCACTACGACTCCATGGTAAGGTTGCATATGTATAGAATATATCCTGAGATTCATTGACTCATCACAAGATCTATGAAACTATTAGACACTAAAATTTGGTGGAGATATTGCTTGTACCCTTTAGAGGTCAGTTAAGAGTTGTTCTTCTTCTTCATCGGTATCACTCTTGACGGAGTTGTCGTGGTCATCAGTTCAGGTGTTGGTCGCAAGCTTAACAACACGTCGCCGTTCTTCTCTAATGGCCGCCTTCCTAGAGTATTCATATAATGGTAACGATGATGATCCATTTTCTGCCGCCTTACAGTCAAGATTGGATTTTACAAAATTCCTTCTCCAGGGCGAGTTGCAGGAGTGCTGCATCCGGCAAAGCCAGTTAGGCTGTAAAAGAATGAGACATAACGCTTTACTCTATAGTTTCCGTATCCTTCGTCTCCTCTCGTGCTAAGGTCCGTAGCGCGCCTACCACTTTATCACCACATACGGACTTTGCACACCATGGAGATTAATATCCGCGCTGGATACTGCACTCAGAATGTACGAAGAAATATATGTAGAGAAAGTGTGAGAGAGAGAATGGGAGAGAGAGAATGAGAAAGAAAGAAAGAATTCATAATCTGTAGTATATATTTCAATTAATAAAAAAAAATATTAATCACTCTGTTCATACCCTCCATAGAATACACGTATGGAGACCACATACAGGTCGCAGAAGTGTAAGACGCCCTCCGTTCTGATAGACCGACGACATCATCAGGGCGGTCGGTAGCGGGTGGATGCGAGAAGCTGAGGATCGTATTTTGGTGGAATAATTCGGGAAAGGCCTATATCTAGCAGCAGATAAACGAAGGCTAATAATGATGATGAATGATGATAGTATACAGTCTAGGATCTGAACCAGGGACAACCGTCTTATAATTCAAGTGTTTATCCATTATGCCATAGAAGCAGTCGTCAGTCATGTAGTCATCATGGACAATTGCTATCCTTGCTGATATTACAAGAAATTTGAAGTTCTTGTCAATTTAATTAAATATATATTTCTTCTGTATTACAGTTACAACAAGACAGACATATGTACACCTCAACACCAAACTCGACGATGGGACCGGTCAGGCTGCTGGGCGATAAGAGGCTGCTGGTGAAGGTGGTCGCTGCCAAGGACTTGGGAGGTAACACTTTTAATATACACACTGATAATAACCTTTCTCTTTTTCGACGGACTATTGAGAGTGGAGGTTCATCATTAGATGTCCACTGCTGGACATGGGTCTTGTTTGAAGCTCTACACACCAATCCGTCCTCCACCCAACGGAGAACAAGAACAAGAACTTCTTCTGACGATATACTCAATTACGAATGGGATGATAAAGTTGGGATTTTTACACAGCACTAAATTACACTTCCTGTTGGTAGGTCTCTGGTCTCGGCGCCTTTTTTTGATGCTGAACAGCAGTGTGCAAACATTACTGTGTTTCAGTTTGAAGGGAGCTGTAGCTGATGAAATAATTGCGGTAATAAAAGCGACGATCGCAATGTGGTGCTGTGTATATCATCCTATCTAGCGATGTTGTTATGAGCATATTACTTACCATCATGTGAACATCAACAGGGGTTGTAAGGGGTCCCGCACAACAACTTACGGGACCCAAGCCAACCTTATCTGCTCGTGGTGCAGCCTGCTAATCAACAAACGAGGCTCTGGCCCCCACCAACCCGCATTAGGCTAGCGTGGTGGGAAATGCCCCAAACCCTTTATATGAACCCCTACATACGACAGCCCCTATTCAGCGGTACCGGAAGCCAAGCTGACTGTATGTGGAAATCTTTGTGGGAGACCTATGTTCAGCAGGGGACGTCTATCGGCTGAAAGTGAACATCTCGCCTGTTTCGTCGCAATACAGAATAAAAAAAAATTCCAACAACGAAACAACGATAAAGTTAAGATGTTTATACAACACAAAATTGAATTAAGAACCTCTGGATTACAAGGCAAGAGGTCTGTCTTCTCTACTCTCCTACTATACCCTCTAGTGTGACTAGATAGATAGGTTATGAATGCTGTACCTGATGCAGGCAAGTCTGGCTGCGTGGCGCCGTACTGCGTGGTGGAGATGGACGAGCCGCCGCAGAAGAACCAGACGGCATTCAAAAGGGAATCAACGTCACCGCAGTGGGAGGAGCACTTCCTTTTGTATGTTCTTGATATCAGTTAACATCTGTAGACGTTTCTATCATTATCATAACCATCATTTGACCATGATGCTGGGGCAAAAACGCTTCACAATTTTTGGTAACACCACTAACAGCATATTATCGAATAGAAATCCTGCACACAGGATTACAGTATCTTTGGAGATTTTCTTTCTCAAGACACTATCATCATCATCTATACACATACATCATCTCATCTGTCATCTAAATATATAATTACGAAATATTTTTTTTTTGTCATGGGCGTTTAGAGGTGAAGGTTGGCTTTTAAATAAAATTATCAGACCTGCGGAAAAGATTCTCTGACTGATGTGATGATGTTCACATTAGGATACTAATAATCAAGTACTAAATATAATTTTTATGTATTACAAAAAAAAAGAAATTACTAGACAATTTTTAGAGGTTTACTCTATCACTTCCAGCGACCTCTCACCACAGACTGCAGAACTGCTCTTCGAGGTGTACGACCGCACCGGCCCGCCGTCGCCAGGTGGCGCCACTTCACAACACAGGTTTGTTTCCGGTTACTGTCTCCATGCTTAACTTGTAACACAGAATTTCCTGATACAATCCCAGCGCCAAGTGTAGTCAAGTTCCACCCTAGCAAGCTGTATGGCAAAAAGCACAATATGGTGTAGTGTATAATATCCTAACTAGCGTTATGTTATGTCCGTTGCATCAGACTGTCTCCCTCATCTTGGGGCTTTGTAGAACAAAAAAATTTTAGCAACGACAATATAAAAGGTTTGCAATGTGTCATTAACCTGTACAGGTTCTTGGGTCTGGGTCTGGTGGGTATAGATGAGCTACTTGCTGCGCCTTCCCAGCGACAGCAGATAGCACTGCAGACCAGACCCATGGAGGAGCATGACATCAGCGGAACTCTCACTGTGGAGGTGAGCCATTAATTTATTTAAACACCCATAAAAGAAACAAAGAATCCTGGACAGAAACATAAAACTCTTCTTATACACCAATGTAGTACCATGATACACCATACCACCAGCAAGCAGTAATATGTAAACCTTACTGTATTCTGATTTAAAAAAAACTAAAGATGCTGGGGTTAACTACTTATAGCATAACTCAAAACGAATCAATGCCAATACTCTTTTTAAAGAATTTGTTATTTTTGTATTTCCAGTTCTTGTTCATAGAGGGTGCAGACATTCCTGACTTGGGTTCGAAGCCACTCAAGATCAAGGAAAGTTTGCGTGCCCTCTCACCACAGGGGCAGCTCACTACCACAACTAAGACAACGTTCCAACAGAATGGTTAGTATCTGAACCCTCTCAGCTACTGATAGCGAAAAGTTTTATTATCTAGCTTTATTTTTCTCTACTAATAAATTTATATGCCAGCTTACTGTTTGAAGATCCACCATATAATGAAAGTAGTTATCTGCAATTATTTTTCCTTATAATATAATAAATAGCCTTCTTAATGTTCCCACTGGTACTGGAGGCCTCTTCTCACAAGAGAGAGACACAAGACCATTTATCCACTCTTTACTTATTAATATATACATCATTCGTGTGTTGAAAGTTAAACTTATTTTTCAGGACAGGACAGTTCTCAATTAACCGAATCGGCCCTAAGGGAATTGGAACTGAGCCCCACTAGCGCCACCAACAAATCAACTCTGATTATACACTCAGTGCAGAGGGTAAAATATACTTGTTCCTTTACTTCCAGTACACAAACAATCACTCTTTCATCTAATGCACATTTGGACAAATGAAAATAATTTCATAGTATTGTGGGAATTATTTGATTAGTAACACAAATATAAACTGTTTATAATATATAGCTTATTAATTTAGTTAATAGCCATTAACTATTACTTTAACAAACATTTAAATATTTGTGTATTAAAATTACAGGAATAACTGTAACTAAAGTCTTAACTAGTAATATATTTGTAACTTTTCTTTTTCATTTAATTGTTATATTAGTCTATAAGTTTTAACACTATTCAATTGGTTTTTAAATAAAAAAAAGATGTAACCATCTAAATAAATCTACATAACCGAAGCTGTTTAATAATAAAAAAATTAAATGTGGATGTGTTCTCAAAGTAAATAATAATTAAAAATTGTTTTTAAAACCATTGATAAGAATATCTTTACCATCATCATCGACATTAAGTCCCCTCTTCAAACTAAAGTATAACTTTAGGATACATAATCGTATATCATACAAGACTACATATCGTTAATTTTAAAATGTCTGTTCGTGTGCATCTTTCAAAGCGTCTGCAAATGTAACATCCGCTAGATCGATTAATTTAATACATATAGAATACTGACTTTGTTTTGGTTTTGTTCCATTGTGCCTGCCTTTTACCTGCCGCATGCGTTTGGTTCAACTGAAAACATCGCAGGAGCCGATGAAATCAATAAAGGTGAGAATCGCATTAAATAACCTCTGCAAGTAATATTCCATAGTCATGTCTATAGACTTTAAAAACTTTTTTAACGAAAATTAAAACATAGATGCGCTGAAGTTTAAAGTCACCCGCCATTACACCATGACAGCTCAATTTTTATTATTTCATACGTCGAAGCTTATTGCGACAGATAATTCATACGTCAATTGACTTGTAAATAGTGTTGCTATAAAAAAACATGTGTTGCCAAGCATGTATCCGTGTTAGTGATTAGCTGTTACTAAATTTTGAGATTTTTGTGTTCAAAAACTTTTTGGGAGTTATTTTGATGACAACATTTTCTCACAATGATTATTTAAACCTATATGTAAGAAATAATGTTTTAAAAAGTTCAAATGAAAATATTAGGAAGTAAAATAAATAGATCGATAATTGTTTTTTTTCTAATATTTTCATTAAGTATTTATGAAAAAAAAATTGCACGTGTATTATTACCAAATCATAAAACATTATATCATAAAACTACCATTGAGGCTTGCTTTTTTTGTCAAATCAAATAAAAAAAAGCTCTCAAGGAAGAACGTCAGAGGGTATATGGGTAATATTTTATAATTATGTTTTGAAAACCGGGAATTTTAAAATGGCTTCCAAAAAGAGTGTGCTGTATACTAACCCAAAATGCCCTTACGAAAAAGGTGGAATTAACCGATTCGGGGAAATTCATCGAAGTGGAGAGAGAGGCTGCGGCCTCATCGCCGCAAGTCGAGAAACAGGAAATGACGTCAACGAGTGAAGTGCAAAAAACCGTAACGCCCAATCAGTCTCCGGGTAAAAGTGTGAGGATTAAGGAGAATGGCGCCAAAGCCAATGGCGACACCGAACCGGCCAAGGTTTCTGTTTCTGCCTGATTTTTTGCGCTTCCATTAATGATACTAATGTTTTGAATTATTTTGCACTGTTTTGCGCAATTTATTTGTACCTCTTCATATACAACACAGGATTTAAGGGTTTGTAAAACAAGTATTTTCTCTAGTCTATTTATATTACTAAATTAAATAAATTTCTTTATTATTACTTAAATCTGTTTAACAATTGTTATTCAATATTTTTTAATCTACTTTAAAAAATCTTCGCTTTCTATAAAATAAGATCTTCAACAAATATCAAATCTCCTTATCAGATGGGTGTTGCTATTTTTTATATATCTCTAAATTTTGTCTGAGGCGATTAAATATTAATAGAAAGAAATTGATTTTTTTATATATATATTCTTGCAGCAAGGAGACTATGTGAATAATCAAGAAAATAATCCACCGGAGCCAGCGCCCAGGAAACGTAGACGAGATTTCTTTGGAACAATAAAAAGAAGGTAATAAAAATCGTATACTATATGAAACACTTTAATATTATGTTTTCAATGAGTTGACTTTTGACCAAATTAATCAAAATGACCGTTTTTTTAAGTTTAGGATAAATTACGAATTTCCCTATCGTAATGATTATTTTCAGACTGGGTCGTTCGCGCACCCGTGGGCAGTCGTTGGATCTCCAGGATTCCGAAGTGGATCAGCGTCTGCGCAGTGTGAGCGCGGAGAGGAATACACATGGTGAGGAACTTATTTAAAATTCGTTGTCATTTAATTAATACTTGTAACTGGTGAGATCTTTTTTATTAGAGTCGGTACAAAGCATAAGTTTCCAAACGTCATGATAGCCGCTGAAGCTTAATTGTAGCACGATGAGAGCAAGAGACTTAAATTTCGATAATTGATAAATAATAGGCAGACATATAAGATATAAAGACAAAGAAAATTGGTTTAGTTAACTATTGTGTAAAACAGGGCGTTAGTTCATAAAAGTTTAAAACTACATCTATACTATAGAGGTATCCAATAATGTGGTCTGAAAAAGAGTTATATCATGCAGATTTGTTTTATCTTTGTCGTCGTTTAAATGTTGCGGCAGTATACGCATGATAGTATTCATTTACCACCATGAGCGATTCGTGCATTTACCTATCTTCTCTAGGATTAAAAATTGAAATTAAAATTTCAGATAAAGTACTAGCGCTGCCTAATAGAAATGTTTACTCAGCGGGCGCTTCCCCCGCGCAGTCCGGCGATGAATCCCGCACCTCACGGAGGTATGCACCACACCTTTTATTTTCAACCCATTACCATCACTTTTTTGATCAACCGTTGAAACTAGCCAGCCTTTCACATGATGGTAAATGGTACGCCCACCGCACTCACACAGCACTACTTTGTGCTCGTCGCTTTAAGAAATAAAATATTAAATTTTGTTGCTCCAATAATTTGTCAAATAATATTATCATCTCCATATATAAGATTAAACTAATGTTTTATCCTAAAAAATTAGGTAAAAATATTCAAACACGTGAGCCGTAATTCGCAACCACCCACTTCCGACCGAATTTATGTGGCCTTAATAATAGTCTTAGAGTGAGCCGATTAATAAAACTTCTTGAACTTCCCTTTGTCGATTTCAATGTTTATGTGGAACGAAAAAGTTGTTGTCTATGGAAAGAAGAAATAAAAAGCGCTCTTAAAGGTGTCAACACTGAGACTAATAGTGTTCCTTACAAGAAATAAAGTCTTCTGTTACGTGTGTATGATTCATAAATTCATTCACCAACCCCCCTTGGCCTTGTAAGTGAAGGTCTCGGGTCCTACCACTGCAAACATTAAAAGAGTCGTCACTTTTTTAAATAATGATAGATGGTTTTTACAAATGCCGATTATTTAGCGATCTTACTTAACCATAGACTAAATATTATAAATTTGTAATATAATACCTAATATTTCCAAAGAAAGATATTTTAAAATCTTTTTATAACAATGTACATAAGTCATAAAAATGATGTTAAGATTTAAAAAGCTTTCTCTATCTAAAATTAATAAATTAAATAGGAAGTCTAGTTTAACATTTTTATAAATAGCTAAAATATAGTTATAGATTTTATTGATTATATACAATTTTATTGGCTATTTGCACAAAATTAATATTAACTGAAGCTTGGCAACACAGCATTATGCTTTTAACAAAGATTAAATATATTCTAGTAAGCAGTTAACCTGTTGTAAAATATCCTAGCAATGACTACCAAAAAATAACACTAATGATAAATAAATTTTATACAATAATTTTGATGCTGTTTTGCCGAAATAATAAAAAAAAAGTGTCGTCTGTAAAGTTTTGTAAAGGTAACACCGACACTAATTGTGAATTTTTCTTTTTTTCATCTGCCAACACTCACATGCGCGGGGGTAATCGCACTCTGCAATCTGGTAACATTGGTTTTTCATACTAATTGTATTTTATATATTTATATCCGCTGGAATGAAAATGCTTGATATTGCTATTTTTTTTTCTTTTTTCTCTTTAATTTTTTTTGCTTATATACATTTTCATTTCACTCATGAATATTTTTTTCATTGGCTGTACTATAATAAAACTTTTTCGTATTTTTAAATAAATTTTTTTTTCAATTGTTATTGTTTTTGTTTACATTTTGGATATTTGTAAAATACCTATAATTGTAAATATTTTGTTAATATTATTTGGAATGTTTTTATTACACATATCAAAAATCTCTTTTACAATATTCAAATGCAATGTTTTCATGCAAACTGATAATATAAAAGGTCCTCTCTTAGCGAAGTGTCCGGGTTTAGTTCCGCATCCGCCCGAACGTTCATCCACGAGGCTTCAACTCTGGTCCTGGAAACGATCGAGGCCGGAATAAAGAAACACTACCTGGTGCCGCTGACGATTGCTCAGCGGTCGAGGTGGCGGCGGAAGGGAGTCAAGCTGCACATATTCAACGAGCACACCTTCATCGCCAAGCATCTTAGCGGGTGAGTGATATTTTACTTTGTACCAATAAAAAATCATATTAAATTTATTTGCAAAGAAGACACCTACCATCATTAGTACCATCAGCACTGTTGGCGCTGGGGTATACCACCACCATTCTCATTATAAAACTGTCTGCTGACAGAGATCATTTAGGTTCCCACCGAGACCACAGCAGCTTCTATTTCTGCTGCCAAACAGTAGTGTGCTAACATTATCACGTTCCGGTTTGAAGGGCGCTGCAGCTAGTATAATCGCCGAGGTAAAGAGACGCAATATGTTTCTCCCAAGGCGACTAGCACAATTAGATGCAGTGTATAACATCCCAAGTAGTGTCTTATGGGCAGGCGTATCACTTACCACCAGGTGAACGTGCCGCTGGTTTGATCGCCTCTTTGAATAGAAATAATTGCATACGTTGTTTGTACTGCAGCGGCACGGTGTGCGAGGTGTGCGGCAAGACGGTGGCCCGGCGGCTGGGCAAGCAGGGCTACGAGTGCCGCGACTGCCAGCTGCGCTGCCACAAGCACTGCCACGTCAAGGTGCCATCCACCTGCCCCCACTCCACCGTTCACAATATGGAGCTGTGAGTACACACAACGCATTTCAATAACGCTGCCATTTAAAACTATTACAATTCCACGCATGGAAATATATCTTTATATTATAGTTATTTTCTAAGAGAATGAGATTTAATATTGGTGGTAAAGAGAGGGAGAATGGTAGGAGAAGACATATTGATGATGAAATGAAGACAGGGATTGGAGATGATGAATCGCTTATTAGATGCCGGATATATACCAGGCGAGGATACCAGTTTAGAATGATCTAGTATAAAAACACTAACATATGATATATGTCCTATTTAATTTACCCATGAATATAGTAAATAGGTATTTAGATATACTAAACATGGATCCTGATAGATGTACTGTATATATTCTATTCTTGAGAAGAATAAAGAGCTGGATATAAAAATTACATACAAGAACATTAAGTAATATTTTCTTTATATGGGTAAGAGGCTTACTTCACATATAAAGAACTCTTTACTAGATGGCAGTGTGCAAACATTATCATGTTTAAAGGGCGTTTAGCAGGACAAATTACAGGGAGTAATGATACTTAATATCTCATGTGTCAATATGACGAGAACATTTCTTACTGGTGGTAGGTTTTTGCTGGAGACTGTCTGGGTAGGTACCACCGCAGCGCCTATTGCAGCTGACAAACAGCAGTGTACAAACATTAATATGCATCCGGTTTTAAGGGGGCTGTTGATAGTGAAATTACTGGGATAAGATATTTAACATCCTATATCTCAAGGCGACGCAATGTGGTGTAGTGTATACATTTTAACTAGCGCTATGTATTTATGGGCAGCCGCATCATTTAACATCAGGTGAATTTAATAATTAAAATAAAATGTAGTCTCTTTACCCCATTAATTTCACTAAGCACAACGCCCTTTAAACCTGAACCACCGCAGCTCCTACTGCACCGACAGATAGTACTGTGTATAATTTGAGAGGCGTAGTATTATACTTGATATTTTGTCTCAAAGCGACGAGCATTAAGTGATGCAGTGTAAACGTCTTAACTGACGAGTAGAGGTCATGTCGTATTAAAATCAAATCAAAACTGATTTCTTTAACAAATTATTAGAAATATAAATAAATAAATACCATTCCGAATTCCGCTTCATTTATATCATTGCTTCAGTAGTGTAGTATGGCTACGTTTGTTTAACAATTTGACGGACACGGAAGTGATAACACGCCATTTTGTTTTACATCCTAGTGCTTTACCCTCATTTGCTACATTCGCAGAGTGCATCGGTTTATTTACATTTATTTATTAAACCAAACGTCAATATTGAAATGCATATTACAACTGCAGCTGTGGCGCAGTAGCTAATCAAGTACCTGATTCACATCCTGAACCACATTCGCTGGTGGTAACACCTTTAATATCTTAATACTCGAGGCAGGTCTCTGTTGGTATGTATGGTGGTATGGTACGTATCAAGGTCCGGAGGTCTTATTCCTGCTACCAAAAAGTACTTGCAGGGAGCTTTGGCTAGTGAAATTACTGGTGTAACGAGACAATAGCTTCTCAAGCTGTATCATACTAACTAGCGCCACGTTGTTATGAGCAGGCGTATCACTTACCATCAGGTGAACGTCCTGCTGTCTTTAATAAAAAAATGTCAAAATATTGTACATTTCAATATTGCCGTTTGTTGTTTATATTATTATAGTAGTACGCCGAAATCTGAGAAATTATTTAAACATAAGATATTTTCATTAATACTCAGCCTTTGCTTACCTGATTTTTTTTTTATTTCCAACGCTGCCAAGGTCCCATTCCCATAGCTTTGGAAATGGAAGGTACTTATTAGTATTTTTATTTTTTTACTTTAGATATTTTCCTATACGCAGTACGCGGGGCCTGATGTGACAGATGAATTTATGTGTTGCCGTCTATTAAAAAAAAATATTTCCATTTTTGGTAAATTTTATTTTTGGTAAAATAAATTTCAAATTACTAACAATACCAATTTATAATTTTTTGATAAATAATAATTAATCGCAAATATTGATAATGTTGAAGTAGCTTTGATTATATTGTATGAGAAGGACTTCAGTTCCAATAGTAGGAATATTAAAAGGGCGTATTGTAATAGTGCCCAAAGCTTAATTTTTTTTTTTATTTATAAAATACATGGTATAGGAGTAATACAGACATACTCACCATCACCATCACTTCATTAATCGTCCGCTTCTTGTGTACGCTGTACTGTATATCTCAATACATTCAATATATAAAGCAATATATATATATATATATATATATTTGTTGGTTTATGTTTTTTATTTGGATATAAATGAACAATCTTCCTTATTGTTCCCACTGTTGGGATTCAGGCCTTCTCTCGCGAGAGAGTCTTAACACATTTATCCACCACGCTGGTAAGATCTTGGCTGTCTCGTATCTAAGAGAGCTGTTCAGACATATTGGTTTTCTTAAGTTTTCTTTCTCAAGCTTTGGGAATCGAACCCGCGCCTTTACAGTAAGATAGGACCTCACAATCTGAGCTATCGCGGCCAAGTTATATATGTAACGTGTATTATATAATTCCTTCTAGATCCATGCTCCCCGTGCTAAGCGAATAGTCGAGCGTGAAGACTGCAAAAGGAAAATAAAAAAAAACGTTAAAAAAACAAGCTTCGTTCAGGTCCTTAATAAATTAATGTTTGTAGTCGCGTTGTTTTTTTTTCAGCTTGATTTCAGTTTAAACGCATGTTCCCTGACCCTGGAGCAGGGTCCCGCTGACCCTGCAGCCCTTTACTGTTGCTGTAACGTTTCCTTAAAAATTATTTGTGTCTTTGTATTTAGAAAGACACAAATAAAATATTATATTTATTTTTTTCGCATGTATTTAGTTATATTTAATTTTTTTGGCTATTTTTGATTGTATTAACATTTTAATTAGTCGACTTAATTTCATATATATTTAGTTTTGTCCATGTTTTCTATTAAATCTAGTCGACTTAACTTTAGTTATATTTCCTAATTTATTTTGGTATTTTCGATTAAAGTAATATTTAAACAAGTCGACTAATCTATGTTTTAGATTTTTTATATATTCAACTTGTTTTTTCTACCAACAGTAACTTTGGTAGTATTTGCACGTATTTGCTGTTGTATGTAACTATACATTCTTACACAGTTATTATTTTATGTATATATAGAAATAAATGATGTTATTAATATCTCTTCTCTCTTTCCCCCCCAGGGCTTACATCTCGTCCCCCTACACGGACAAGAATTTGAGGATGTTATGAATACAACCGCTTTCATGCACAATTCGAATATACAAAGTTGTCTATCTGTATATCTATATACATATGTATACACACATATATATATATATATATATGTATATATATAAATCTCTATAAGTACAATGCGTATATTATTATATACAAATGTATAGGAATATTTACAAATATTAATTTTTAACGTGATGATTTAAACCGTTGGCTTTTTAATGTTGCCATTACAAAAAAAATATTACCACCAAATAATAAATATATAAAAATAACCTTACTGTTAACCGGTCGTCTTATTCTCAATGGATTAATGCAATACCTATTTACTTAACAGAGCTCCGGTTTAAAGGGAGTCGCAGCTAATGAAGTTACGGCAGTAATGAGACTTAATAAGTATGATGTAATAACATCTCATCGCCTCATTAAATTAAAAAGTCTGATACTACTTTATACTATATGTTAATAGACCTCAAGAGGATGGTCAAGGTTAAGGTCTATAAAGAAGGTCAAAGGATTTAAATCATTGCGTTCGTGTATTTAGGTTTAAGAGTTGGAAGAGTAGTCGGTTTCTAAATTTCGTCCCGTCAACAATAAATTTCGGAATCGAACCCCGATCCCGTTGTCTCGGTGTTAGGTTAGTTTATAGTTCGCTAGAGCCCACCAGAACTCTCCGGTTACCGAAGTAATTCACGACCAAAGTCAAAGGCGACGGCTTTTTCTTAAAGTACCGCTACCTCACTACAGTTTAAAAATTCTTATTTAATAAAAAAACAAACAGCCCACTTAATTCCCACTACTGGGAATCGGAACATTCTCTCAAAGATACCGCGTTGAGGATATTTATCCAGCGCATTCATCGAGTGTGTTGGTAGATGTCTCATGTCCACAGAAGCGGCCGTTCTCGGAACAATTAGGTTTCCTTCATAATGAGGATCGAACCCGCGATCGAGTTCAGAGGGTGCGACCACATCGCTGATCCATCGCGGCTTCATTTAATACTGTTACCAATATTTACGGTTTATGTTCGCACTAATTTATGTACGGTCGTGTTGCTGTCATTTATATCCATTTACAGCATTGGAATACTAAATTCTAACCAATATACTAAAGTACTAAAGTAAAAGACTAATAATGGCTCTTATTTAAAAAAAAACTAAATATTTAGTAGTTTAGTACAAAAAATAAGGCGATTTAATTGTTTGGCGGTAAATGGTAGCGACGTTCCCGACCATAGATTTTAATGTTATAATAACAAATGTACCCACTGCGGGAAGGGGATTCCCCACAAGCGGCCGAGGCTCCGCCGCGCCGGCCAACTGCGAGTCGTTTTTTTATAGCTCGAATATAAATTAGTGTAAGTGCTTCGCACATGTGATGGCCGTCGTTCGAACGCGCAGTAACTTTAAACCGGATGAACTCTCGCGCTTGAAGCTTTCACGTTTATAATATTTATAGTTTTAACACACGGCCAATATTACCAGTGAACTAAGTTGGAGATATTTTCTTTTCTTATATCGGTATGTTAAGTTTATTCTGACGTGTGATTGGAGGTGTTGTTACTATTCATATTTTGTACTAAAACCTACCATTTGGTAGTTTTTATATGACAGTAAAACTTACCGTATTTTAGATTTTTTATGGTAATACTAAAACCTATCGGAGTTTTATATGAAAAAAGAAATACTATCATTTGGGTGTTTTTACAAGATAATATTTAAAACCTACCATTTGGGAATATTTATATGACAACAATAAAACCTACCATTTGAGATGTTTCATAGCCGTGTTGGCCAATCATAATTTTAATTTTATTATGAACATTAGTACAATATATGAATAGTTCAATTTCGATATGTTTTATATATTTTATGTTGAAGCGACGTTGTTTGTGTTGTTTATATTTGTTCTCCTCACATAATATGATTGTTGACGCATACTCTGCATGCGGTTGTGTACGGAGAAAGTTTATACATATTATATAAATGTTGGCGTTGCGTTTTCTGTAATATTATTATCTTTTTTTTTTAATAAAAAAAGCCTTTTTTTTACGTGTCGTTTCATTTATAACCCTTGCGCGCCAATAGTGTCGGAAAATCAGGATTCATTTATCCAAAGTAGATTTCTGAGAAATATCTTTCGAGTGTCAGTATCTACCATTGCTTTCGAATATTCTACTGTCAGAGAAGGACGGGGCAGGACACTAGCTACCTTCTTAAAATCACTGGTGGTAGGTCTCTGTTGCCGGAGATCAATTAGATACCAACGTAGCTCCTGTTGCGGCCGACAAATAATACTATGCAAACATTACTGTGCTGTAGCTAGTGTAATTACTGGGGTAACGAAACTCATCATCTTATGTATCAGGCGACGAAGGCGATGTGGGGCAGTAAATATCATCCTAACTAACGCCACGATGTTATGGGCGTATCACTTATCATCAAGTGAACGTCACGTTTATCTCTTCTCTTCGTAGTATATAAAAAAAAACTTGTAATAAAATTAGAACCTGGTAACACTTTACATGGATGAAGATAACACTGTAAATACCGTATAAACACAGCCCGAGCCACCTAGTCCGATTCTATCTCTGTTCATTGAATATTACCACGGGGTATGCATGGGGTTTGTAGTGTATGTATCTGAAGGGATACCCGAGTGTATCAATACTTGATGTATTACTAGATATAAAAGGTCATACTTGAGTTTTTTGCTATGTTCTCGGAAGAGGCTGGGTTAGGAAACCGGCAGTAAAGTCCCTCTCATGTGAATCCTTACAGACGACGGTCCCTGGTGCCCGGCGATACGGGCGACGGGAGAACGATTGATGTGAAGATCTTTGGGCAAGGCCTATGACCTAGGAATGGACGTTTATCAGCTGATGATGAAGAAATGATATCTAATTAAGACATTTATAGAAAACAGAACTTGTTATTTAAAGTATATACGTAAAAAAAACATGAAAACACTTGACTTTTTGTTTGTAAACATCATCTAATAGCAGAGTATAACTATATGACAGTGTAAAAACTTTACTGTGTTCCCGTTTGAAGGGCTCTGTAGCTACTATAATTACTGGGTTAGCGTGACTCGTCTATCGTCCAGTTACCAGATACAGGCGGTGGTCGGAGTACGAACTCAAGTCCGTTTTCGATGACAGAGTTTATTCGCTAGAAATCAAAAAAACCCAGACACCATGTGAACAGGCCCGGATCCACGAGTCCAGTATAAGATGAGCTGTAAGCCAATATGACTACCAAGCGCTCAACATTAGTAGAGAATAGAGCCAACGTCCATGTTTCAGGCGACGAGACCAAAGCGGTGCAGTGTATACCATTCTAACTAGCGCCACGTTATTAAGAAATGGAGTATCACCATCAGGTGAACTTAACGTATTTTCAGTAGCTACACCGCCCCGGGCCCAGCCTCAAACTGGGACACAGTGACCTGACTATTTTGTTGTGGGCGTCCCCAGTTCGCGATCAATGAAGTTCAGCTACTCGTTCTTCATAAGAAAACCAAAAGAGTAGGTAGAACAGCTTGTCAGATTTTACGTTCCCGTATAAATGTGTCTTCTAGAGAAGTTTTACTACCACAGACCACTTCACCATTTAACATCCAGGCGAGGTGGTGGTACCGGAAGTCATGCTGATTGTGACGGACGTTGGCAAAGCGCTGGAACCAGACCAGCGCAAGAGCGATCGATGTAATTTTATATATATATATATATATAAAGCGACGAGACGAGCTGAACGATCACTCGATGGTAAGTGATACGCTCGCCCATAACAACGTGGTGCTACTTCAGATCGTATGCACTGTACCACACTGCGTCTCGTTACCCCAATAATAACACTAATTACAGCGCTCTTCAAACCGGATCACTGTAATGTTTACTGTTTGGCGGTAGAAATAGGCGCTGTGGCGGTACCCAACTAGAGGATCTCCGGCAATAGAGACCAACCACCATATTCTCTGGAGGTGTCCCCACGTCCAGCAGTGGACGACTGTCTGTTGTTTACGATGATGCGTAAAAAAACAACAGGGCACATAAATAAATAAAAACAATTAATTTTAATTTCTCTACAATAATTTATTTATATCACACACCTTCGCATCGGTTGCGTCGGCAGCTCTCGTGGCAGTGAACGATCTGGTCGCAGTATGCAACGGTTCCAACTAAAATATATACATATATATATTATACTATCTTTACTAATGTGCAGTAAATTTTTAAAAATTACATATCGGCAACTATTTATATATAATATATATCTAATAATTAATAAAATCACTTTTTCATGGACAAGACCAAGCAGCCCAGCAGTCCTGAGATAGTTAGAATAGGACTAAGGTAAGCCCTGCCTGTCGTAGAAGTAGACTAGAAGGGCAATAAAATTAAATAAAGTCTAAATAAATAAATAAACTAAAAATAGAATAAATAAAAATTAAGAACTGTAATAGAGTAATAAAATAAACTGTAAGAAAACATATGTAGCAAGAAACCAAGAGATAAAGGATGTTACAGGGATGCTTCTTTTTCAGGCTCCCCCCCCTTCAGAAATAATTACAAGGAGACAGTCTTCGATAAGTGAGAGAGGAATGACAGAAGGAAATGGTATGTAGAATGATAGAGATGAGAAGTTTGCGAGAAGAGCAGAGTATGAAAGATGAGAATGTGGTATTGGAATTAAGGTAACTGATGGTAAATGTAAATAGAAAGTAAAGGCCCTGACCCAAAACACGCAGGGGGGAAAAAATAACCCGGAGTGTAAAAGGCCACCAGTGCGTTCTGATGCAGACCACCGAAAGGGTGTTAGAGAGTAAGAAGTTCACATCAACCTAACTTTTCCCCAGAAGTAGGGTATCTTTCAAAGATTCCTCCACTCCTCCCCCCCAAAAAAAAGACCAAGACTAAACGAAAAAAATAAAAAATCCATTCAAATGACGACTTAAAATATTTATCATAACTTGAATGCTTTTCTTTTGAAATCAAATATTTAATATATTATAAGACGGCATATGCAGGATCAAGGCTAATACCAAGGTCATCAGTCTTGGTCTTGATTTGATCATCATCAATTTCAAAGTGTGTCTTGTCATATATAATGGAATATTTCACTTACACTGGTAAAAATATCACTGCTACTATATCATCGATGTGTCATAATAGGCGACTAATATATATATCACATATACCTTCAAGAATAATGTAGCAGGTTTCTAGGGAAAGTAGATTAGCTATATTCTTAAAAGATATCCCATCCACATTCCAAAGCAGGCGTTTGATTGGTATCTGCAGGGAAAACGCAGGAGCGGTCGCCGCACAGTAGTAGAGGTGATGAAGATCGGGAAGACATGGGATGAGATCAAGGGTGAAGCCCGAGACCGAACGCAATGGAGAATCAATGTGGACAACTCTTCGCCTCATCTTGAGGTATAGGATGTTAATGAATGACTACAGCAAAACTACAAATACCTGTTAGCGTTAGACGTCGATAGGCTCTAATGACTATGACGACAAACAAAAAAAAATGGATAATATAATATCAATGTATTAAATACATTATATAATTTTTAAAAATTAACTGCATTTTACTAGTTTAACTAAATATTTGATAGTCACTAAATTAAATTATATATATGTTACATATATAATAAATTTCGTTAAGATCAGAATTCCTTTTTTTATAGAAAGTACATACATTAACTTCTAGTCTGCAACTTTAGACAATAAAAAAAATATATTAATATTGAAGCGCATAGACAACAGACGTTTATGATGATCAAATAAATAATCTAATTTGTGATGAAAAATTTGTGATAAAAACTTATATGTTGTGAATACAATATAAATTTATAGACCCGTATATTTTTTTATAATTATAACATCAAATCTCATTAAAAAAAATAACACACAATCGATCCAACCGCTTGGAAGCTGCTACTCCATGAACTCGCAGATGATGTTTGTCAAACCGGAGGTTCTCAAACTTTTTTTCTTCGTAGAACCACTTCCAAATTTAGCTGGTTCCGGTGGACCCTTTGCAAACACTTCTACCATATTTCCAAATTTCGGCAAAAATGCGAAGATCAGAGCCAATGTGGGTCTTGTCGAGTTTCCGGTAAACCTTGGGTTAAACTAACATCAATTTACATTTTAATCGCGTGGTAAAAAGAACTCTGATCTGAACCGTTACAGTTCCTCTACTATTTTGAAGTATCTTTGGATGAATGGTGTTTATGATTTTTCTATTAATATTACATTTAATTGAGCATAAAAACATCATCGACTGAAAATACTCAAAACATGCATAATTAAATGAAACTGCTAAATACGCACAATACGAAACTTTTAAATGTATATATATATCTATCCTTTGCGTTTAATACTTACGTTTACATATGTATAAGGCTTATTATATTTCTCTATATACAGCGCTGTGTGCACTGAGTTTGGCTTACGTACAAATAAATTAAAAAAAAACACAATACACGATTAGGATTTTTACAATACGTCACATTTACACTTATGTATATTAATTTATTTCAATACTATCTTGAAATATTACACTGTACGTACGCAATGGGGAATATTCCGTAGGAAAATCTGACAGATATCTATCAAAAAATTGCCGCCAAATTTTGACGTATGGTGTGAAATAAAAAAAATATATTATTCCCGTTGCGTTCGGAATTGTAAAAGTATAAAATTAATTAATAACTAATTTTAATTTATTTTGAACGTAAATTATTTCTAAAATATAAAGAAAAAAATTAAATAAAAAAAAAGTAATAGGAATTACAAACTTGGACAGTCTTAGAAGGATATCATATTTAAGGTTTTTTTTTCATATAAACACATTTAGGTTTTGTATAGCATGAGATCACTATGGTAAAAAACCTACTTACAATAACTATTAAATGCCTTATATACAAATTTACATTAATTGCATAAAAGTTTTTTTTTTTATTTCGGGCACCATTTTGCCGCGTTTTGTGAACGCCAATTATAAAAAAGATGTCGGTAAAAATTTTCAACAGGTAGTAAATAAATCTTATGCAAAAATTTTCTACTGGGTATATTTTTTTTAAGTTCAGTATAATAAAGATAATTATATGCAAAGTTAAATATTTTAAAAGACAATTATTGACAAACTTTTTGGCAGCTTTGAAATTTCTTTTTACTTTGATTAATAATAAGACGGTTTAGTATTTTAAAAAAATTAAAATACATGTATTTCTAGGTATAATTTCGCTAAACGGTGACAAAAATCACTGTAAATTCGCTAAGGGAACGGGTATAAATATTCATAAATATACATATAAATATCGCTGAACATGATTAAAGATAAATTTCCGGGCTTGAATAAACTAATAACATTCCGAAATAACTGTTACAGAAAATCATATTTGCTAATAACAAAGATATAAGAAATATATTATCAAAAACGGCACTTTGTTTGTACATATTTTTTATCTGTAAATAAACTCAAAGAAGGAATGTTGTTACAGAAAAACTTTTTACACGAAGTTAATAAAATGGCGTCACTCGTATTTACCGCCATTTTGAGCATACCTATTGGATTTGGCGGGAATTTCTATTTTTATTTAAAATCGAAATAAAAAAATCACTAATTTGTATAAAATAATAATATCATGTCATATTTTATGTGAATACTAATTCAGTACAAGTTAAGACACCAGGAGAATTTTAAGACATTCTCTATTAAGGCGGTGCTTATTTGTGTAAAAGCAATATTCACGCAAAATTACGTACCAACATATACATTTATGTTTTTATGTTGTATGATTTCCGTTCAATACAGTAAACGAAAGCATATTTTCATAGCACGCGAGTTTTTCAGTAGAATACAATTGTTATAATGTTGCCAGAATTGTGTTCGTCATGACCTTTAACACGTTTAATTGGGTGATTAATATAATCATCAATATCCTACCATCAATATGCTACCACAATAACAGTTTTAAGCTGTACCTTGACTAGTCGTATGTTAGACTTATGTTTACCGTTGAACTATTTCGAGTCCTGCCTGATGGATGAATCGTCGTCGGCGAAGCTGGCCCTGTTCCGCCTTTCGCAGCGTTTCTGATGCTGCCTTATAAATGCGCTCAACCTGTTCAGTAAGAACTGTTTGTCGTGCCCCTCTAGAACCAACTGGTTCCTAAGTACCGACACCATGTGACGGTTAGCAGTAGCCACCGCCCAGTAGTAGTACAAAAGGAAGAGCGCGATGGCGAACGCCGGCACCGCGAACGTCGAGGTACCGATCAGGAAGACAATCTCCCTGACCACCGGCGGAAACATATTGAATGTGGTAATAACGAAATCCCACACCGTACTGTAAGCTTTGAACGGTCCGCAGTTATCCGATGGTGATATCTCGGCGATGGAGTACGCAACCGGAGCGATCGATATAACGAAACCAACGAGCAGCACCGACATGAAGAGGGATTTGGATTTAGAGGCTCTATAGAGGATCGGTGATGGTGTGCAGTTTATGAGGCAATTGAATTTTTTTATATAGAAAAGGAAGAAGTAGAATATCGTTCCGATTATGGGGAGGAACGGACAGAAGAAAGTGCCCATCCAGATTATTGTTTGGATGTAAACAATGTCCAAAACGTGTTTCGGCAGGTAGAAACTCTGGGTGCCGACGCTGCGCAAGCATCGGCTGTTAGAGTGACGCCCGAGGAATGCCCTTGGAAAGTTCATGAGGAACGTCATGATGAACTGAACAGCGAAGTCCGTTAGGATGAGCTTATAGAACTGTTGCCCGACGTAAGTTTCCCAGCATTCATAGCGTACCGACTGATCGGTTTCGAGGAGACCGCTTATTTGCATGTATATCTGGCTCAAGAGAACCGCCAACGACGCCAGCCTAAGTAGAACAGTCCTGAGGAGTGTGATGAGGATGACGTGCCTCGGCTTATACGCTTCGTATGTTATCAGATAACCGAATATCTCCGGCACGAAAAGATTCAACACTACTATACAGATGTATGGCAGGAATTCTAAAACAATATTCTTGATTTGATTTTCAGGACTACCCTCTCTGTACACCATAGTTTCCGCGAACGTCTTATTTGAATCTTGTGACGTGATCTCGGGGTACTGATAGAGTGTATCCGTAGAATAGCTGAAGGTTTTATAGATGACTACACCGGAAACCACCAGTATGACGAGTACAAAGATGTTTATCAGCAGCCTCCGCAAATGAAGGAGTAGAGTGCCTTCTCTTGTTCGGGATTGTTTCTCCTCTTTATACCTCTCCTCTTGTAAACAGCCTTTGATCTCGTTGAATAGCGCTTTATGCTTGATCTTCGCGGACTTGGAGTTGTGGACGCAGAAGTCCCAGCCTCCGAAAACTAGATTGCAGTACAAGTAAAACTGCCCTTCGTTCTCCACTAATCTCTCTTTGAATCCTTTTGCTCCGGTCTTAACGATGGCCACAAGGGAGAGCAGGGCCCATGATATAGGAACTAAGATGTAAGCCAGCGGCATATTGTATGCCATTTCCGCTCCCCATATATTCGGGAAGATGTAAAAGAATATTCTCTCACTGTAAACACCGTAAAACAAGATTGTGGTTTCCATCCAGCCCGTGCCCTGAATCAGATCCAATACCACGTTGCTAGAGGTTAGGTTAGCCTCATAGGAGTATCGGAGGGTTGAATTGTCCGCGCATTCCTCGCAAACATCTTGCAGCAAGGTATTAGGAAGAATCAGGAAGAGTATTATTAGTAAAGATAAAGCTATGTTGAGAAAGAGTAACCAGCGTAAAAAGAGAAAGTAGGAGACGACTCCCGTTCCAAATTTTCCTTCAATCACTCTCATGGGGGATTGCCACAGTTCCAATTTGCCCAAGACCTCGGCAAGTCTCGTACGGAACCTATGCCACACTTTTCTTTGCCGCCACTGCAGTTGCTCGAGCCCTTGAAGACGGAGTTTGGTGGCATTCTGAAAATAATCAACTAATCTGTACTGATAGTTTAAGGAACAGATGTCTGTTCTACGTTTAGACTAAAATTTAGAAAAATTATGCAGTTTATTACTTTTTTTTTATTCAGGTAGAATATTTAATTAAATTTCTGTAAAGGTTGTAAGGGGTTCCGCACAACAACTCACGGGACCTAAGCCAACCTAACCTGCTCGTGGTGCACCCTGCTAATCAACAGACGAGGCTCAGGCTCCAGCCAACCCGCATTAGGCCAGCGTGGTGGGAAATGGTCTAAATCCCCCCATACAAACCTCTACATACGACAGCCCCTAATGCCCAGCAGTACCGGAGGCCATGCTGACCGTGTGTGGAGATCTTTGAGGGAAGTCTATGTCCAGCCGTGGACATCTATCGGCTGGTGATGGTAGTGATGAGAAGGACCTGGTGGAGGTCTATAGCTGAAGACTCACTGGATAGGAATCAAACAGTAGTGTGTTCTCGTATCAAGGTTGTTGGAGCTAGTGAAATTACTGAAGTAGACTTAACAGTTATGGTCCTAAGCGACGAGCACATTGTGGTGCAGTGAAGATCATCCTAGTGAGGGTGACATGGTTATAAGTAAACACTTCACCATCAGGTGAATTCATCTACTGATGTTTTCATTTCTTTGTGTTTCTTGTGCCTTTTAACCACGACAGATGTTTTACTAATAGGAATATATATTTTTGACCTTTTTAAACTATAATATACCTGTAGGCGCGCCTTGAGCTCCCTCTTCTGTCCCATGGGCACCGGCATAGCCTTAATCTGCATGATCTCCTCCCAGCTCCGTTCTTCATTTGACAGATTCTCTAAAATTTAAAAGTAGTATTACAACTTAGTAGAGGAGTGTATAAAAAAAAACGACTTTGATAAATGATTATTAAGAATCTAGGTAATGTTTGGCAAATATATAATTCACGTGACAAACCGGATATATACTGTTCACGCTTGGAGCGTTCATTGCGAGCGCTACTTTTGTTATTTTTTACCATCACAAAATACTATGTAATACTTCACAATGTAACACTATTTATAGACCGCAACAAAAACGGTAAATGGAAAAAGAGCGCTGCTGATAAATTTGAGCGGGAAAAATGGCCAATGGCCGCCGACTTTAAGAGCAACGGTCAGACTTTGGCGCTAAAACTGGGCAATGGCCGCCAAAGTAATTGTATCGATTAGTTACCAATGAGACGATTTGTTTGTATTTAAAAATTAACAAGTCACGTTCAGATGCTGCCTTTGCCCTCGATTCAGCAATTAGAAAATGCTTACTCGCCTATAAATATTCTTACTATGATAGCGATAAAATTTATTTGTTAAATCTGTTACAGTATAAAAATACATACAGTCACATTAAAAAGATTTAAAGTAAAAAAAAGAAAAAAAAACTATTTACAATTATTAAGAAAATTTATTAATAAAATGTAAATTTTAATAAAGGTCAAAAAAAATATATAACAGGACTAAGTTCAACGGTGGACAACAATAGATTGAAATGATGATGATGGCGGTGAAAATAATAATTTTCATACTTCTAGGACCTAACTATCACCAATCCACATTGGGGCAGCTTGGTGGAAAATGGCCCAAATTACACCATATGAACCCTTGTAAATGACGGCCTCTAGCGCCCGGCGGCATCGGAGGTCGAGGTGACGGGGAATTGCGTGGACCGATGATCTTGTGAAGGTTGCGGGAAGCCACTGGATGTGGGCGGCGCGGAGCCGGTCGGTATGGAGATCTTTGGGGAAGACCCATGTCTAGCAGTGGACGTCTACCGGATGATGATTGAGTACTAAAATTAGTATTCTTTTTTTTTTATTTAACATATTTGAACCGTCTCTCCTAATTTGGAGTGTTATTTGGACAATATAAGTCTTTTCTTCAACGAAGCGAGGAGACGAGTGGGATGTTCACCTGAAAGTAAGTGACACGTCCGCCGATAACGTGGTACTATTTAGGAACTTACACATTGCACCATATCACACTCGTCGTTTGATTTGTAGACTATCGTTACCCCAGTAATTAAACTAGCTACAACGCCCTTCAAAACGGAACATAGTAATGTTTGTCGGCGGGAATAGGCCTTGCAGTGGTACCTACCTAGATGGTCACTGGCAACAGAGACATGCCACCATTACAGCCAGTACGTTATAGAACTCACCAGACAGATCAGGCAACATTGACAGATGTATGTCGCGACTCTGCGTGGTCCTGGCGAAGGTCGACTGGCGCCTCTCATTCTGCGACTTGCAGCGCTTCACCGTCGTCGCTGCAAACGTTCAATGGAGATTTTTTTTAATATTCGACGAGACGATCACTAGTTTATCTGATGGTAAAAATTCACATCACTGTCACACTAATTATGATGATAGTCCCTTCACCATATTGAGCTCATCGCCTTTCAGACACGAGATGTAGAGTTTCGTAATTCACAAATTACTGACTTGGTTACACCCTTGATGAAACTTCTCATTTATGAGTACCCCTCCCATGATAACTCCATACCTACTCCTAAACAATGTGTCCCTTGTTGCTCTTAAGCCTCATCTATTGTCAATCTTAACTTTGAATTATACTCTCTCTCTTTCTGTCTCTTTGTTCTCCAGCTCCTCAGTAAGTTATAAGGTTCAGTTTAAACCAATATATCCACCATTACCAATATAATATTCAATTGCCAGGGTGAGCGCACCACAGGTTGGGAAACGCTGAACTTGGTACCTAGACCGTCTCCAGCAATACAGACCTATCACCCATTGATACCATTGACCACACTGTATAACATAGCTGTATATATTTTGCAGCAACTAACTAGCGCCACGTCGTTATAGACAGGCGTATTAATTACCATCAGGTGCAAGTCGCGGTCAACTTATTTCATAATAGAAAAATAGAGGTCTATATTAAACAATATTGTTAGCGTTATCAAAAAATAAAATAAATATATTAAAAATTGGCAACATTACATCATTCGAAAATGGCAATACTGAACAAACGTGAGAATGTTTTGCGGGAAGTCCCCCTGATTCATTCAAGCATTAGTTATAGAAAAGCGAGGGTAGATTGTAATTAATTGTTTATATAGAGTTGCACGTGGTGTAAGAGTTCCCGCACAACTTACGGGACCCAAGCCAACTTCATCTACTCGTGGAGCACCTGCTAATCGACAAACGAGGCTTTGGTTCCCGCCAACCCGTATTGGTCCAGCGTGGTGGGAAATGGCCCAAATCCTCTATATAAATCCCGACTCAATCAAGGTGGAAATCTTTGAAGGAAGAGGTTCAGCAGTGGACATCTTTCGGCCGATGATGATGACGATGCAGTGTATTTATTTCACTCTTAACAATCTTTTACTTCTTCAAGGATATTCTACCATCATCATCTGAGGAACTCTCTTTAACATTTCCTTCAGAAATCAATTTTTAATGTCAAATCAATACTTAACCAATACCACCATCACATCATCGACTCGTGTTCTTACGAAACTGAAAATTATGACGGTAAGACTGAGGGTACTTTCTGATCTTCGGAGGTCATAGTATCTGGTCCACGGAAATGAACCAGGTTCCAAAGCAAGCCAACTTGTACTATATTTTAGTACTACAGTTGTCCTTTATTTATTTTATTGATTTGTATCGTATCGGTGTGTAGGGAGGACATAGTATTGAACGAGTTGTATACAATCTATTGTCACCAGGACCTGTGTTCCAATAGAGGACGATCAGACAATGGAGTGGATACGTTGACAGGCTCGCCGCAGACTGTCGGCCATTTTTTTTTATTCACCATACAGCTCACTTATTTATTACTTAATCTCACATGGTGTTGAAACCTTAGGTAGTATAAACTGCTGGAACCAGGCTGTGGTTTTTAATTAGTTGACAAGAGCAATGCTGTCATGATGGTGAATTAACAGTATTATGGTGGTCGGAAGGTGGTTTCATTAAAGTGTTTGGCTGTCGGAACCAAGGCTGCGTGCGGACCGCGTTCCTGTAGCTCCTGACGAAGGGAGATGAGAGGCACGCCGTAAGGTTTAGGTCCGACAAAGCCACAAGACGACCGAGACTATCACCTGATGGTACATGATACGCCTGATCATAACATGGCGCTAGTAAGGATGATAAGTATACCACAGTGCGCTCGTCGCCTTGAGACAAGATGTTAAGTCTAGTTACTCCAGTAATTCAAAGCATTTCAAACCGGAACAAAGTTATGTTTGCACACTACAGTTTGTAAGCGGATATGAGAACTGCACTGGTAATTAGACTGTCTCCATCAACAGAAACCTACCACCAGCATATGTCAACGATCCAATTCTTTTTAATGAACTTCGAATAGAAAATAAAATTCCTCATCACTGTAAATGAGGAATGTACTCACTGTTCCTCGCCTGCTTCGAAGGTAATAGTGTTGCGAGTTTAGCGGCATCGGCCCGTTGCAGGTTCTCGAAGAGCTCCTGCTCGCCGCCAGGGTACAGCTCCTGCGCGAAAGGTTTTCTATCAGCATCACAAATTAACCAGAGGATCGAAATAGATGGTATTGGTATCACTAGTAAACATTTGACCTCAATTACACTTATGAGATATTATAGGCCGGACGTCTACCGGCTGATGATGATGAAGGTTGGAAGATGATGAAGCTCAAGCAGAGCACTGATGACGACCGTCCAGGTAAGTACCACTGCAGCGATTAAGCCTGCTTCCAACAGTACTTTGCTAACATTGTTCCGGTTTGAAGGGCGTTGTGGCTAGTTCAATTACTGGGGTAACGAGATTTACATGTTGTCTCAAGGAGACGAGGGCGATCATGGTGCTCGTCTCCTCGACAAAATGCCAATGAGTTCTTAAAATCCTATCACCGTCCAAAGTACCTCACCTATGCTTCCGGAATCGAACCTGACACGTTAACGTTAAGCAAGCTATTAGCTCTTGAGCCACAAAGGCAGTTTACCTTCATGCCCAGCACCAGACTGTACTATTAGCCTTGAGATGTAAGATACTAAGCCCTGGTACCCCAGTTCTACTAGCTACAGCGCCCTTCAAACCGGAACACGGTAATGATTGCACACTGCCGTTTGGCGGTGATACCTGGACGGTAACCGGAAACTGGGACCTATCACCATTATTTTTTTTTATATATATATCCTCACCTGATAGAATTCCCCACCAGCCTCCTCCCATCCCTCCTGGCGTTTCGAAGAGCGCGCCTTGCCCTTCGACGCGTTACCGCCCGACATCCTTCAGGTGTGACTCCTCATCTGCGACAGACACACATATACAATGTTAAAAAAAAAAGGAAGTGGTTATGTATTTACAGATATCCAAGTGAATGATGATGATACTTTTATAAGCAGCCAAGGTCCACTTCATCCGATTAAGAACAGCTAGAGACCTTCACAAAATGGGTATACAGTCATAATCCACCACGGTCATTGGGTTGGGGTACTTCGCATACTTTCGTAAGTGGTGGCATGTGGAATACTTCACGTAGTTCATCTCCAGCTAAGTGGGAATCGAACTCTATCACCGCCACTTGGCCTACTTAGACCGAAACGATTACAGGTCGTGCGGTCAATTAACTCTAGATCTAGGTCTCATCATCTTCAACCGATTAGGGTCGAGAGTTACCATCAAAGTTTTCTGTCAATTTTATGCTTTAATAAATATGTGGGTATTTATATTATTTTAAACTTGTACCTGAGGTGACTTGTATCGAAGGTCAAAGGTTCGATTCCAATACCATAAGGAGAATTAGGATGATGTACACTATTTTTTTTTATTTATGATGATGATGGTAAGTGATACGCCTGCCCATAAGCAGCGTGGCGATAGTTGCACCACATTGTACTCGTCGCATTGAGACATGAGGTATTGAATCCTGTTACCCCAGTAATTATACTAAATACAGCGACCTTAAAACCGGAACACAGTAAAGTATGCACACTTCTGAGTAGCGGCAGAAATAGGTGCTCTGATATGTACCTAGACGGTCTCCGGTTGAGAAAGTACCAGTGCTGCAGCACTGCTGAGCATAGAGATCTTTGGGTAAGGACTATGTCCAGCAGTGGACGTTCATCAGCTGATGTTGAAGAAATGAGACCTAGAACATTCTGATTAGACCACATTGTACCAACTAATATATCATTGTCAGTTAAATCTTTCTTAGACAGTACTTTGGATTACATGAAATATATATATATATATATATATATGCATATGTATATATATCATTAAATAGCTGTTCCCCGCCCGCTTTGCTGGCCGTGACACCTCCTCAACTCCCTCTAGGTAAGGAATTTTGTAAAATCCATTCTAAGCTGATCTCTAAACGGCAGAAGTAATATCTCCTCTACCAAATCTTGAGTGTTTACGTCTAATAGTTTCGGAGATTACGTGATGAGTCAATGGATCTCTTTATATCTCCTATGTATATATAGATAAAGGTACATATGCAAATGTGAAATTATCTCACCATTGTAAAAAAAAAATATTTCAAGTCGCTGCGCGATCACTGCAACTTTTGCCTTTTCAAAACACGAATTAAAAAACACATCTCCTATCGGCACAAATATGTGACTTGTAATGGAGAGAACTTGTAATAACTGACAAATTCAAACCAATGTTAATTAGAGTGGCTCCGCGATCACTGCCTCTTTTGCCTTTTCAAAACACGAATTAAAAAACACATCTCCTCTCGGAACAAATAAATGACTTGTAATAGAAAGAACTTGTAACAACTTCGACAAAACCAAACCAATGTTAATTCGAGTGGCTGCGCGATCACTGCAACTTTTGCCTTTTCAAAACACGAATTAAAAAACACATCTCCTCTCGGAACAAATAAATGACTTGTAATAGAAAGAACTTGTAACAACTTCGACAAAACCAAACCAATGTTAATTCGAGTGGCTGCGCGGTCACTGCAACTTATGCCTTTTAAAAAATAAGAACGATAAACGAACCCGCGACAGGCACCCGTTCGCTGACTTGCCATAGAGCAAATTGCTGCTTTTTCCCGCCCTTATCTACGATAGACGGCAAGTGGTAAATCTGCGATAATGATGATAGTGTTTTCCCCATTTACATTCAAATGATAATCAGCTTGTAGGTAATCATCATATCCAACTAAAACGCAAATTTTTGTTTGCAAAATTATTGCTGACATTACTGTGATCCGGTCTGAAGGGCTTTATAGGTAGTACCTTAAGTAAATTAGGGTTAGATATATGCTTTTCTCCGGTAGATTTGCTAGCAGTAACACACCCGCAACTCCTTTTTGGAAAGGAAATCATAAAAACCATTCTTAGCTGACCTCTAAACGGCAAAAGCAATATCTCCACCAGATTTTGAATGGCAAGTTTTGGGGGTAGGTCTTTTTTGGCAGAAACCGTCTAGGTAGGTACCACCGCAGCGCCTATTTCTCCCACCAAACAGTTCTATACAAACTGTGTTCCGGTTTGAAGGGCGCTAGTGTAATTACTGGGATAACGAGCCTCTAAATCTTATATCCCAGGCGACGAGCGTAATGTGGCGATGTGCATACCATCTTAAGTAGGGCTGCGTTGTTACCTGCAAGCGTATCACTTACCATCAGGTGAACGTCCCGCTCGTCTGATCGTTTAATTATATAAAATAAATCTCTGGATATCTCCTGTATATATATATATATAGATATATACTTATAATATATACATGTATTTATTTATGTCTATATATAAGCACGTGACAAAGCGTCCTTCCCGCCAAAACCTAGCTGAAAAATATTCTTCACTGTTAATTTTATTACATTTGAAGGGAGTAAATATATACAGGGTGATAGGTAATATGTGTAAAAGATCTGGAGGGGTTAAAGTATAGCTTGTAACCTATCTATATATGTATGGAATACCCCATACAAAAACAATGGTACTGGAGTTATTCATATTTTAAATATTTTCGAAAAAATTCCGGATTTTCTAGGAAAAAATTCGATTGTATTTTTTATTTATTTCTACACAAATTTTTATGTAATAATTATTGTTTAATCATTATTTTATTAAATTAAATTAATAATCATCACTTAGAGACTAACACTTTTCAATTAGGTTCTTTGAAAGTCGTGACAGTAAAATATAAGGTGTCATACTTACATATTTATTTAATCTTAAAATAATTAAAAAAAAAAAATACGTATAAAGCACATAAATAAGTACCTGACTTCAATACCTATCCGATAAGGTATGAGAAAGTTAATGAAGTTTCTAAAATTATAAAAAAAAAAACACTTGTAATAAAACAAAGTACCGTGAAGTATCAAACTGTAGAGACTAATAAAAACTTTTCCTTCTTAGTAGACTTCTTCGCAGCAGACTTTTCCACACAGCAGACTTCCTCACAGAAGACTTGAGCCATGTGACCTGTTCTCTTATTTTGTCAGCAGTGACGATGATGCGTGACTTTAAATCTTCTAACGAGTTAATTGGTGTTGTGTACACTGAAGATATCATGTGACCACATAAGTAATAACCGCAAGGTGTTACATCAGGACACCTGCGGGCCACGATTCTGGTCCGCCTCCGCCAATCCATCGCCGAGGGAAAGTAGTGTCTAACCACTGTCATTCATCGAGACGAAAATGGGCGTGACAACCGTCATGCTGGAACACAATTTCTCTTCTGGTTTTCAATGGTATATCCTCCAGATAATTAAAAAAAAATATTTTTAAGAAAATCTTCGTACGTCTCCCCATTTAAATTGTTGGGCAAGACTGGGCCTATCAAATAAGTATGAATTATGCCCATCCCTACGTTTACGGACAATCTTCGCTGATGAGCTCCTTCTCTAATCACGTAAAGATTTTCACCTCGCAGAGCCCAACAATGACTATTATGAAAATTTTTTATGCCGTCTCTGTCAAACTTCGTTTCATCAGTCCGCAATATTTTGGTGAGATAAGTCTGCATGCAGCATAAAACGGCAGAAGTCTAACCTCCTTGCAGGGTCTCCTTCCTCCAGGGAATGGACCGGTGTATAATGGTAGGGGTAGACCCTTGCCATATGCACAGTAAACCAGACTTTCCATTGTGTTAAACCCAGCAATCTTGCCACTACCCTGGTTGACGTAATCGGGTCTATGACAAAATGGTCTATGTTTCCTTCTTCCTCTTCAGTTTCCCTAATGCGATATATATATATATATATATTATTTTCCCCATTTTCTATTTATCTCAAATTCCTCATTGTTATGATAAAGAATATTAATGTAATTATTTGCATGCGTATTATAATCTGTGACGTCATGAGAAAAAGATACCAATTCGCATATGACAGATAAACTAATCAATTGTTTTGATGAATAAGTCGAATGAGTAATTATTAAAAGGACTGATATAATTAAATAAACAGTAATAATTATTACTATAGCAATTCAGATTTATTACTGTATCTCAAGTGGATTCGTGGTAAAGGTCTCGATACTGATAAATATTTTCCCGCTTGATTGAAGTATTTTTGGCGGGAGGATGAAGGTATTGTGACTTTTGTCTCGTGTCGCTATGGATTACAAAATGGCGCTTTAATTATTTTTTTTGGAAAATTAAGCGATGGGACAAGGGGGACCATCACCTGATGGTAAGCGATACGCCCGCTCATAACAATGTAGCGCTAGTTAGGATGTTACACAGCGCCACTACATTGCGCTCGTCGCCTGAAACATAAAATATTGAGTCTCGTTACCGCAGTAATTTAACCAGCTACAGCGCCCTTCAAACCGGAACACAGTAATGTTTGCACAGTACAGTTTGCTCACTAGTTAGGATGTCATACTGCATCGCACTGCGGTCGTCGCCTTGAGATATAGCATCCTAAGTCTCGTTACCCCAGTAATTTTACTAGGTGAATGTTTAAGACTTAAAGGTTCTACCCTTGACCTAGGTCATCGCTATCCTGATGGTATATAATTTGTTTTTGTGTCGTGGTAAATGTTCAAAAGATATCCAGCTTTAAGAGAGGAGTGAGAGTTATGAGGGATTTATTGTACCCACGAGAACACCTTCGGTGGTCATCCTCGATGTGCTACAACATACACGAGACCACCTGATGTACGTCCTCCATCCCGAGCTCGCTCAGTGGACAGCTAGGCCAGCCTCACACCATCGAACCCCGTGAACCCGAAGATCCTTTTAATCACCTATCACACACGGAACCTTTTATTCTTACGGAAATCCTAAATTGGATATCCTTCAACTTACTGGTGACAAGTTTCCGTTGCCGGAGACCGTCCAGGTAGGAACCACCGCAGCGCCTATTCCACCCACGAATAGTAGTGTGCAAATATTACTGTGTTACGGTTGGAAAGGCACGGCACTGTTAATCACTTAACAATACGTGAAGAAAGAAAATGACCACAAACCAAACTTAAATGCGGCACGGAAATCGAACCAGGGACTTCCGTGTTGGCGCTTAGCGACTACACCATGGAGGCTGTTGGAACATCAACGACCCTGCGAGCTCTGATGTATCTAATTCCATGTCCTGATACGAAGGGTTTCACAAATCAATGGAGATCGCGTGACCTATATCAAATTAATCTAATCTAATTGGAAGCCCTAACAAATGCTAGTGAATATATCTCAATGTGCTGAAGACTACACGACGACGAAGCAACTATCAGGATATTCGCCTGGTGGTGACACGACTGCAACTACGAATGCGATTCTAGTTAAGATGTTCACACAACATCGGATTGTGTGCTCTTGTTTAGGTATCGTTAAGCTTGCATCTGATGGTAATTAATACGCCTGCCTATAACCTAGTGCTAGTTAGGATGATACACACTACACTGCACAGTGCTCATCGCACATCAGAAGTTACATCCAAGTTTTTTAAGTTCGCACACTACTGCCAAACGGTAGCAATGGTAGTGGTTAACTAAACGGGCTGCACCAGCAGAGACCAGTGAACAGTTCCAACACTCATAAATAAGTGAAAATGCGTAGTTTGGAAAAAATTGTATATACAACGTAATCTCTGTTCACAGTTAAACTTGAATTGCTTAGTTAATCAATTACCACCATATAACGTAACTTGGTAATGGTGATATTAACTGGTGAGATTTAATTCCAAGAAATCTCTTTATTGCCAAAAGAACTTTCTAGAAAGTGAATCTTATATTAATAATAATAAAGGAGAGGAATAAGGTGAGGAGATTTTTACAAATATAGCTAAGCAACCACCAGCCCCTTTTGGAATCTTCTGTATTAAGCACACACTAATACCCTTCTGAAATCACCAGTACTTCTGTCATAAACCATTTAGTTATTCCCGCCCGGATTTAGCATTTTTTTTTATTAACGTGGGGGAAATGCCTGCGCATACCCGTTCTCGCGGGGGCAAGGACAGGTTATGTCGGACTTGCACCGAATAAAACCCCCACGATGTTCCTCCTCGTCGCCCCATGGCGGGGTCACGGGAACGCTTTCGCACCATCCGCGACCCCGCCGGCACTGGCCGCTTGCGCAGCCTCACCTCGGCAGGGAAGGTTGAACCCTCCCTTTCCACCTCCGTGGGGGCACACCGGAACATGCAGCCCGCTCACTCCTCAGCCTCCTGCTGTCGCGCGAGCAACGGATTCCCACCAACCCGTCGCCCAGAGGCCATGGGAGCCAAGACAGAAAACTCTCCCGGCTCGCTGCGGCGGATCCGATGTTGGGCGCGCCGCCACCCGTTAACCGGCCACAGAGGATAGGAAGTACGGCGCATCGCAATACCGACACTCCTTTTCCCCCGCGGCCCCACCGCCGCCGCATCGCCGGTGCGACACCGGTTAATCGCAGAGGATACTTCCTCCCCGACTCCACCTCGGCCGCAAGGAGCAATATGAAGCCGCCCCCGGCCGCTTTGGTGAGCTCCAGTTATCCAACCGGTGCTCTAACTTGGAGCGGCCACCTCGGGTCGGTCCTTATGGTCGGTCCGTCGTGTAGGTTCCTCTTCGCTTCACCGTGGGCGACCCCGCCACGGTCACTGAGCCCCTCCGCCACGACAAGGCGGGAACCCGTTGGGGGGCCAGATATGCACTTGACTTAGGTCCGTGCATGTCTGTAAACCAGTTGACATAAAACCGAGCAACTATAACTAATAATCTATAATAATGATAAACTCAAAAGTGTTACTACTATCCTTGTTGTTATCAACTGGAAAATGGAAACGAACAGCTTGGTCATCCAACCCACTGGCAAATTGCAACAAATTTTGCTCTTAAACCTAAGTAATTGCATGCCATAAATAAAAAAAGAAAAGGGCGACTGGTGCATGATGCCTATAGTATTCGTGGGGCAGTGTGAGGTGTTCGCTTCTGTTGTAATTAAACTGCCTAGTAGTGCCTCAATAGAAAAAAAAATATATATACTATAAACACAATTCGTAGACAATATGAATATGTAATTAAAACGCTAAATTATATTTAGGAAAAAAAAAAAAACAAAATCTAAATAATTTTCACCCCGCGTGTACAGTATGTGATAATTAATTTAAACTCAATGTGTAGAATATTAATAATAATAAACATAGAATCAAAATATATATAATTATAAAGAAAAAAAAAATAATATTAAAAATTTCCAACCATAGTCCATGGATTTCTGAAATCGGAGTACATTGTATTTAAATTTCGTTATACCCACATAGCAGCAATAAGAAAATTATGCTGGACAAGAAAATGTTCGCGAGCGCAGGCGGTATAATCCGGCCAATTTTAGAACACCATTAGCGCTAGTACTCTGTATCGTAATAATTAGTTGTTCACGGGGCGAAGAGTCTTCTTCTGGGCTATTTCAACATTGGTGCGTTCCTGTGATCCAGAAGCGTTATGTAGCATGCTTATTTCGGCAGGAGTCGGAGGGTATTTGTTAATCAGGACCTCCAGTTCAGTCATTGTTTCAATCTTACGTCAAGTCTTATCGGGAAGGAACTGAGTTATTTTGCCTTCGGATGACCAGCATTGTTTATAACCAAAATGTTTGCGTGCAGCATTGAAAATTTGATGCCTACTTTTAGTTAAAAATTCGGATATAGTAACACCTGATCACTTAAGGTTAGTCTTGCTGTCCCAAACCCGTTGTCCATGTTCCATATTCATGAAACGAACTAAAACAAGCCAGGTATTGCTGGAACGAGAACTAAGTCGATAGCATACTTTAAAATAATCTTTACTCGAATGAGTCAACTTCAGTTAGTCAGATATGATTTTTTGTATAATGTACATTCTCGTCTCGTGCTTCTGGAATGCCATGAAATAAAAGAACCTTCCGTCTCATGACATTCTCATACCTGTCCAGTTCAGTACATAATATGTCTATTTGAGCTTTAATGGTGGAGAACGACTGCCAGACAAATAATTTAAAATCAGAAAACTCACGAGACAATGAAGTTACATCACGGTGTGTTGCTTTCAGTTTTTAATTTTAAGAGGTCTTCTTATTCATGCATACAAGACCCGAACATCTTTTCAAGTTCGTTTAGATTGTTAGTCAGCAGGTCATCCATCATTAATGCAAGCTATAATCTTTTTATAAAAGATATTGGTGAAGGAGTGATAGTGAGTAATGAGCACTAGTCAGTTTAACAAACACTTAATTCATTTTGTTTTAAAAAAAAAAACAATATTAAACAGACACAACACCGTTTACCGTAATTACGTCTTAATACACCGACTATCCACTCCCAAGTGTTATGTCAGCTACAGAGGTCACACCTAAGCAAATTCACCATGACATTTTGTCACTCCCTCCAACGATTTATGTTTTAATTCAAAAAGCTGTGATCCTCAACACCTACAAAAGAGTCCCTGAATTTTTACTTGAGGTACACTTGACTTAGGCCCATGGTTCTCTTTACTCCAGTATTTGTTCCAAATACTGAGAACTTTAATAATAAATAATAATAACTAAATCTATTTGTAACAAAAATCTTTACAGTACAATTGTATGTTGCTAACTATAGTAGTTAAAAATATAACTGTGTAGCAGTTAGGAGCACTCATCTAAAGATAGTTAAGAGTTTTTGTTCCCTGTTCCACTGATCCTACATGTGCCGTATGGGAGAACAAAAGTGTGTGTGCATGGATGCTTGGGATCATGTGTATGTGCATATAATGCTAACAAAATTATTTATACATAAATATTCTATAAATAAATAAATCATAATCTTTCATTCATGTTATGGTAATATCGGAGCCTTACCCAGAAAAGTCTAGCAGTTCTGCCATGATATAATCTCTACTTCAAATAATCCATCTTATCTTAGATGGTATCAAAACTGAACTAAGTGTGTTGGTGATGCAAGCAAGTAGCCATTGCAGTAAATGGCGAAAATAAAATTGCCTAGCGAACAATGACCCAACTGATACAATGAAGTAATGTTATGTCCACACCACCGCTCTGTGTCTTTACAAAGACTTCACAACAAGAGCAATTGCAATATGATATGCAGTGTCATGAGGATCTATATTTAGACCTTAATTGTTGTTATCGTAGTGTCTCTGAACCTTGCCTGATTATTATATATATAAGGAAAGTTATATATATTTCTTCATGTTACAAGATTTGTGCTATTGATTACTACATTTATCAATTTATAATTATTAAATGCAATTTCAATGAGTTGTCTGGACGAGACTACTTTCTGATCACTAATTCATTCATTCATATGTACATTTTTGTTTTGTGTGCAATAAAGATTATTATTGAATTATATTTTGTCTACAGGTTTTATGGTCCCAAAGAATGGAAGTGTAAAGGTGCCTTAACAAGCAACTCTATGCGGGACAGCAAATGATATGTGGTTCTGTACTTGTGTACATGAGGGTGAGTTCCATAGAGGGCTTAGTCTTGAGATGTGCTAACCCAAAGTGTAGAAGGACACTGGTATGTTCCATAGGAGACTCTGATGCTGTCTCCTAATGCACATAATGATAACCCAGACGTGGTTTAGTATCGTTTGAAGGTTGAAGGTTCCCTTCCCGAAATAATAAAAAAATATAAATTAAATATTATTAAGAGACCTTTTTAATTCATAAAACATAACATTTTATCGATTGGTATAATTCAGGATTAGGTTTTGGTTGAAAAAAAGAAGAAAAAAACCATATATGAGAACCAAGTTAAAAGATCCATATTTAATATAGCAGTAGAGTGGCAAGTAGAATATTGTGTAAAGAGGGTAAAGAAGTAATAATTCTCATGAATAAGGTACAGATTCCCATGTGATTGTTACCAAACAAACATTGTTAGTTAAACCAAATGTTAACTGTATTAATTACAGGAAATACTCCACTTTGAGGAGACCTATTTTTGGCAGTGAACAGTGATGGGCTGAAATAATAATGTGGATGTTTGATCCAGTTGGAACCAGCAGAAATTATAAGTTTCTTTATATTTAACAAGTTGTGAAATTTATTTATATGTCATATGGTAAATAATGCATCTGCCAATAACAATTAATTTCTACATTTGGACTTGTGTTCATCCATCTAAAACAAAAATGAATATAATTCATAATACAATCATCCAATTAGCTAAATTAATATCTAGTTAGGAATTTATCCAAGTATGTATAAAGCTGATTGATAGCAGAATCAGGCATGATCATATATATATTACTCATCCAGTGAATAATAGTTGGCTTCGAATATAGTAATTGAAAATATGCATTATTTTTTTTTATCTAATAGTTTATATTACCACATAATCAATGCTAGCAAAAGTTACAAAGTATATTAACTAAAGATATTCAACTGGCTATCTTTACTTTCATTTTTAATTACTTTGATTAGGCCATAGTATTGAGGTTCACAAGACCAGGATTAAATGGGCTATATAAGTCAGAAATCGCTAGCAAATTATGCATAGCAAAAAACAATAGTAAAATACTTTGCAATAATATAAGCACTTTATACATCCAGTTTTTTTTTCACAGTTGGTGGGAATAAACAAGATAAACTATAGTGTCTGAACTAAAACACGATTAGAAACCCTAAAACTATATACATAGACTTTACATTTATATATACATATACATAGACATTCATATTGAGCAATGATGTTTTTCAAAAGTATACTATTTTATTCTTTATTATAGTTAATTTCTTTTATAACATAAAAATACAAAACAAGATGTTGATGAATAGGCCTCCATTTCAAAGAAAGTTTATTAAAAAAACATTTGTCTGAAATTTTTTTTTTTATCTAAAGATACTGAATTTTATAAAAATAACAAAATTAATTAAATTATTTAAATAGAAAACTTCAAACAATAACAGTTAAATTTCAACTTTTCGGAGAGTAGGTCATATACTATTTTATTTTATATTAATGAATGAAAAGGATTCTAAATGATAAAAAGCAAAGCTTAGGACCCGAACACTAGATACAAATATACTTTAAAATATTGTCTTATTATAAAACCGGTCATAATTATAAAAACTTGTTTGTATAACTCAAACAAATTTTGTCCAGTAATTTTATTAACTATTTACGTTATGTATTTAATTAATGAAATTAAACTTACCTTGAGTATATTGTTAAAATTGACACACAAACTTCACCATTGTTAGTCTTTTGCACAAATGACACATAATTAAGGGCTTACTGATTCATAACACCGCTACATGAGGACAATTTTAATGGAACTGGAATTCGGACAAAAATACACACAAGGAGTGGTACTTGTGATGTGCGTTCAGAAACAAATTATATCGCTGTAAGCTGTCAAAAATTTTAATATTTTTATTGCAGTTATATAAACAGATTATAAAAGATTTTAGAGTTTTTTTATCTAAAGAAATTACAAAAAATTCGCATTCAGTCATAACTAAAATAAATAAAAATTTTACTTTTGTTTGCCTAAAACAAAAATTATCATTTATGTCAATTTATTTGCTAAATAATTCGAAGCACAATAAACACGGGAGGATAATGTTACCATGGATTTTACCTGCCATGGCTATAAACACACACTTCAACTGAGTTAGCAACAACAAAATCGATCCAACATCTAGCAATTAAGCAAACGTTATCCGATTAATCAAAAACAATTTTTCTTCCAGAAATACTCGTAAAATAATCCATGGATCTCAATACAAATTGGATCTGATCAATCCTCAATGTAATTTCCGCAGATCATCGATGAAAAAGCGGCGACCACCCACCGTTCACGTAAACAAATCTCTGAGGAAATTTCTCTGATGTAATATCCGGTGTGTATTACGATTGGCTGGTATTCTGGCTGATTAAAATTTAAACCAATGGCAGAATAGGAATCACAAGATGCGCCAATCGGTTGCGTATTATATGACAGCGATCGTTATTGGACCAATGCTGTATCCGGTATCTGACGCAACTACATCCTGCGCGAAAAGCCCGGGAATGAGCTAAAGGCGGGCAAATACCTGCGCAGCATCCCCTTGGACGCCGATCCAAGATCACATCTCGCGAAAAGTAATGATTATTTCTGTCCACAGACGTAGTTCCGCATATTCCCGCCGCAGCGCTGCACGGCGCTCGGGAGTGGGACGTTGATATATGTACCTCGTTATAGAGGCTAGTTAAAACGTAATTTTAGTGCTGGAAATTGAAAAATTGCGGATGTATAGCTGCAAGTGTCTTTATTGAACTGTAATTGTCCGCCGGCGGTATCAGAGTGTGATACGAGTGCGCTCCACGCGGTATCGTTTCATATACACAAATTATTTCAACGTCGATGCTACATTAATGATCGTATTTTTCGGGAATGTTGCGCCCGTACTTAAATCGACCTGTAGATATACAGTTATATAAATGAAAAGTGTACGTTAAGACGCAGTTATGTGCAGAAAATAAGTTAATTGTGTTAAAATGTGCGAAAGTCCCCGCGTGTGTCGTTTATCGACCGATACTATAACTTTAGGACTGGCAGATATCCAAAGGAGCGTGGCAGTGTATTGTGCGAGGTCGCGCTACTCCAGCACATCACAATAAAGCAAACTATTTATCAGCGTATGCATCTCTCAACGCCTTTTGTTATGAACCAATCGCACATCGTCGATCCATTGCTGAGTATTAGCAAAATGAGATATTACTCCCGAAAAGAAACCGCTAAATGCGGTAACTTAAACAACTGAATTGTGCACAGTAAACTAATGGCGCGTAGACTGGTTATAGTTATATTTACCCTCATCGCGCTCTTCGGATGTGAACATGGGTTGGAAGACAGTAAAGAGAAGAAAACCGTGGAGGCGGAAAAGGAACAAGCGCGCTCTGCGAACCCGGGAAGGGAGCGGGGATCCTTCCAAAAACTATCGAATCTAATGAATCGCACAGAGGACCGTCGTGAGGGTAGACGAAGAGGAAAGAACAACCTGAATAAAATATTGCAGATAAATCGGAAGGCTCAGAACGACGATATGCTCAACGACAACGAAGGTGCAATCGCTATCAAGCAGAAGATATTCCCCGACAACGACACGAGCTCACTCGAGGATAAGATGAGGGTACTCCGGCCCGAAGGTCATGCTTATGAGGCTGTATACAAGTTTAATTACGTACCTCAAGTAACTGGTGTGTTTTGCAACTTTGAAATTAACAATAATTCGCAAGTGGACATGTGTATGTGGCAGTGGAACACAACAGTGTCAAGTCACGGATTGGGCTTCAAGGTTGTCACACCTGCGGAAGTTGTGCACATGAACGAGACCACCAGGGGCCTCAAGTTCACTGGCCCGTACACAGACGCTGACGGGAACGTTGGAGGTAAAATTTCTTAATGTTTGTTTATATAGTTAAAATAATCTATCAAACAAAACCGAAGATTATTTTAATGAATTTTCATATACTCTGTTGTTATTTTAAAGCAGAATTAATAACTTTTATGCTATAATGAAACTTTAAAAAGGTAAGAGGACATAACTCGTATATTTCTTAATAATTGTATGTTTTTTAATTTAAACAATGCTTTTACTATTCAAACATCTAAACTTTATGAACGTATCTACGTTAAAACAAACATTTCATACATAAAAGCGAATAGGTTTCCGATGTTTTCGTTTACAAAACAAATTGAAAATATTCAACCTTTAAATGTCAAAGGTCCACTTTAAACAATCATCGCGATGGCGCCACTGTGTTACATTTAATACGGACCATTGAATTAAAATACATTAATTATTGCTTTTATTTGTTTATTTCATTAAAATCTTAAATGCAACCAAAAGTGAGGTTATTACAGGCGCACTTAATGCCTGCATTCTCTATTCAGGATGTGTGGAAATGCAGCGATAGACAAATTACCTAAATCATATATATAATGTACATTCGTACATGAAGAAATAAATGAATATATGAATAAATATATATATATATATATAAATAAACTGTCAGGTGAAGGAAAACGTCGCGAAGAGACCGAGTTTTTTTTACTTCACGAGACAAGCGAGACGTTCATTTCAGGACGTCAGGATAATATAAATAGCACCATATTATGCTCGTCGTCTGGAGATATATTAAGTCTGATTACCCCAGTAATAACACTAGTAACTTCTCGTGCCTCTATGCATGAAGCTAGGCTGTTAACTCCTAAAATAGTCGAGCCTCTTGTGCAAGGTGGAAATATTCTTCATACTGAAACACAATAATGTATGCATACTACTGTTTGCCTACAGTAGTAGCTGGTCTGTTACCTATCTAGACGGTTTCCGGTAACAGAGACCTATCACTACTAACAGAGTTGTTACTAATTCGGACAGACGTCAGCTTACAATCTTTGAAATGTTCAGAGATAAAGACTATGCTGTTTATGTTGGGCAAAATTGTTAAACAGACAACTTACCGTTCCCACTGTGGGGCGCCAGGTGTCTTCTCTGATAGAAAAACAATCAAGGTTATCTATTCACCACGCTGGTTAAATAAGAGACTGCACATGTTCATGAATTCTGTCAATCTTGGAACATTGTCTTTTATACACACGGCAGAGGGGAATACCGAAGTTGCGATGGCTGAGTGTTGTGGCAAAGGATATGATGAACTGCGATCTCAATGAAAGCGATGTTCCAAAAAGAATGAAGTAGAGTGAAAGAACTAATAAAACAGACAAATGCTAAGAAGAAGAAGAAGATTAAGGCGGCTACTAACTATACGGGTGTGGCTGATGATGGTAAATAATTACCGCAGATTAAAGAGGCCTGTAATACCAGAGGTATTACAGGAGCGTTGCTGACCTCGAAGCAACCTTATCACCGCTTTTGAAACACCCCATTTTGTAGCTAACAGGGAAAACATCGAGAGGTAGTTCATTCCATAACTTGATGGTTTTTGGAAGAAGAAATTCTAGGGTACCGGACAGGCTGAATAGGAATCGAATCTAATCGTATAATGTATATATTAACTGCTGTACAGTAAATAAAAGAGAGTCATTACTAGTCAAGTTAAGCCTGACGTAAATAGATTTGGATCCAAGCTATGAACGGAGACGAGATGAATTAATTCAATTGCATCCGGATATCAGTGCCATTGGATCACTTAGGGAGGAATTAATTTGAATACCTTGCATTATTTTTTTATAAACGGTCGCCTTCTTAAAGTGCCTCTATATTACTGGAGGTTGGCATTCATCATCGTCCTCATCGATCGGTCCCGCGCTGCTCTCATCCACCTGCTTCATCATTATCATCCGATACACGTCCACTGCTGGACATAGGCTTCTCCCAAAGATCCCCACATCAATCGGTCCTGAGCTACCCGCATCCTGCTGCTTCTCGCGACCTGCCGAGCAATAAGGCCGTCGTTTGTAAGGATTCATATGGGGGGATTTGGGCCATTTCTTACCACGCTGGTCCAATGCTGGCTGGTGGTGGTTCATCTGCTTGGCCGTCAAATTTGTGAATTTGTGCCTGTCTTGGAACAGTTGCCCAACACTGATGACACCGGTCCACTCCCGTATGTTTCACAGATAGGAGTTTTTCAGCGTCCATCGTGTCTTTCGTCTTCAACTGCATCCACCATAAGTTGAAGCTGGTGATATCTGCCGAGCTGGAACACGTGCCCGAGATTGTCAACCACAACGAAAAATAGTATCCTGGTTTAGGCTGACACGCTGGAGAACTTCACTTTGCGGCACCACATTTCGAACGCTTCCAAGCGTCTCTTGGTATCCTTTTAAGGAGTCCAGGCCTCATCCGTACAGAAGCATGGACCAGATATAACACCTAAAAATACATATTCTAAGCTCGAGCTTCATCTATCAACAACACAAAACTCCTCATTTTATTAAAGAGACGTAGTCACCACATGGATATTATTATTTATTCGCGATACTTTATCATCATCATCATCAGCCGATAAATGTCCAGTGCTGGACATAGGTCTCCCCTAAAGATCTCCACATTTGTAGGGGTCTATATGGAAGCGATTTCCCACCACGCTGGTTCAATACAAGTTGGTGGGAGCCAGAGCCTCCTTTGTTGATTAGCAGGGTTCACAAGCAGGTGAGGTTGGCTTGGATCCCGTGAGTTGTTGTGCGGAACCCTTTACACCCCTTTTTATGCGTGTGAAAATATCAGCCCAAGGTCTGATCATTGGCGTTCAGTGTCCCCTTTACGAGTTAATTTTCACTGACGGGGGAAGTTAAGGAATTACTTTAAATTACAACATCCTGTTTATCTTCGCACCGTCAAGATGTGTGACGGCGTTATTATGGTGCAGTAGGATATGATATAGATCTCTTGTTCTTAAAACATAATCCCTGATGCTGGAGTAAGGTAATCCTTGAGCGACTGGTTCGCCTCCAAGCAGTGATGTGCAATGATTTTTGTCTCGATTTGAAAGATTATTTACTGGTGGTAGATCTCTGTTCTCAGGTGACTGTCTAGGTAGTTACCACCACCGCTCCTATAGCAGCCGACAAATAGTACTGTGATCTGGTTTAAAGGGAGCTGTAGCTAGTGAAAATACTGGCGTAACGATACTCAACATCTTATGTCAGTAGTGTTCAAATATTATTGTTCCGGTTTGAAGGACGTTGTAGCTATTGTACTGGGGTAACGACACAACATTTTATATCCCATGGCGACGAGCACTACGTGGTACAGTCTATACTAACTTAACTAACATTACGTTATGGGCATACATATCACTTAACATCAGGTGAACGTCTCCGTCGTCTTGTAGCTTCGGGTGATAAAAAAAAGTACACAGATATTTTTTTTTGTATGAAAAAGGTAATCTATACCTATACCTAACTTAGCAGTTATCATTAGTCGAATGACCTTGATTCTCCGCACAACAACTCACAGGACCCAAGACAACCTCACCTGCTCGTGGTGCACCCTGCTAATCAACACACGAGGCTCTAGCTCTCACCAACCCGCATTGGACCAGCGTGGTGGGAAATTGCCCAAATCCCTCCATAAATGTGACAATCTTTGGGGAGGCTTCAGTCCAGCTGTAGTTATCCATCGGCTGACGATAATGTCGCGTCGCTGTCATTAATGAAAAAAAATTAACATCGGCTTTGATAAAAAATCATTATCATCATCAGCTAATAGACGTCCACTGCTGGACATAGATCTGCCCCAAAGATCTCGACATCCGATCGGAACCATAGTGATTTCTTTAGGGGTCTTTCCTTTCATTGAGTTTCATCATCATCGTCAACCGATATACGTCCACTGCTGGTCATAAGCCTCCCCAAAGATACCCACATCGATCGGATAGGGATTCATAGAGAGGGGTAGGGGGTTGAATTTAGTTGCTGTTAACTATTTAGTAAAATATTCGTAATTTTCCATCCATTTAGTTCACATACAAAGGTTTAAAATTAGGCATCAGAGACAGCGACCTAGGTCGTTAGTATTAAACGAATGATCTGGATCAAAATTTTAAATTAGCTTATTTTATCTGTGAACAGACAGCTCAATGTCGAATACTAAGGAATAAATATTAGGTTTTGTTTAAAAATACAAAACCTAATATTTATGCCTTAGTATTTGATGAATAATAAGAAAACACTAAAATTGTTCTTGAGATTAAAGCTTTTAGATATTATGTGGTAAATCTTTGTTGCCGGATACGGTCCAGATCAACGCAACTCTTACTGCAGCCGACGAACAGTACTGTGAAAACATTACTGCATTCCGGTTCGAAGGGTGTCGTAGCTAGTGTAATTAATGGGGTAAAGATATTCAACATCTTATGTCAGACGACGAGCGCAATGTGCTGCTATGAATACGAAAAAAACTAGCGTCACATTATGATCAGACGTATCACTTACTATCAGGTGAACGTCCGGCTCGTCTCGTCGATCGTTGTATAAAAAAATATATAAAATGGAGATGGATTAGTCCATTGCAGATGAAAGAAGAGAGGTTATCAATTATTAAGAATTAGCCGAAATTATACAGTTTTATCGCTGCCATAGAACAAGGAATATAATAGAATAGTTTAGAGAGTATTTATATAGATTCTAATCATTTTCCTTTGCCGTGAAAGAGAAAGAAAGGAGAGAGAAGAGAGGGAACGTTAAAATAGAAACAGCATATGTAAATACTCCGAGTGCACGGACAGTCTCTACGCAATCATTCTAGTTGGGGTGAGTTTTGTTACGACTGAAAATAAATGAACCCCGCTGACTGGACTGAATACTGCACAACTAAGTTTACTGTACGTACAGTAATAATTTCAACATCAGTTACACACACTAACACTGGTGGTTTTTTTTATTTACGTGGGGAAAATGCCTGCGCATACCAGTCCTCGCGGGGGCATGGACAGGTTATGTCGGACTTGTACCGACTAAAACACCGACGATTTTACTCCTCGTCGCCTCACGGCGGTGTTACGGGAACGCTTTCGGATCATCCGTGACTCAGACAGAGAGCAACGCGACTAGCGGGACGTTCACCTGATGTTAAGTGATCCGCCTGCCCATGACGACGTGGCGCTACTTAGGATGGATATATTGCACCATATTGCGCTCGTCAACTTAGACATAATATGTAGAGTCTCGTTAGTCCAGTAATTACACTAGCTACAGCGCTCTTCAAACCAGAACACAGTAATATTTTCACACTACTGTTTATCTGCTGCAATAGGCGCTGCGGTGGTACCTAGACGGTCTCCGGCAACAGAGACCACCATCAGTGATTTCAATGGATAATGTGGTGCAGTGTATACAATCGTAACCAGCACCGCGCTATGGGCTGGCGTATTACTTACCATAAGCTTGACGTATGGCTCGTGTCTTATCTTAGAAAAAAACCTTTCGTGGACCTTTGTCTTTACCAGGTACAATACTAAATACTAGATAATACTAGATTTACTAAGCTTTACCACATTCTTCGAAATCATACCAATAGTTTTGGAGATCAAGTCCTTAACAGGCCTGTTTGGTGATATGAAATGGAAAGGTTTTTTATTTGCCTCCTCCAGGGCTTACCTCAGTCCAACTCATAATCCGGGAATTCTGAGCCCAACCCTGTTCAATTTATAAATATTTTTTTTTAGTTATAAGATTGCTGCGGGGGCGTGGGCGTGGGTAAGAGATATCCGTGGGCGGACATCAAACGACGCCCACGCGCCGCTTACACAAAACGCAGCACTTAGTTAAAATTTTAAAACGATTGCTTTGGCTTCGGGAAGCACCACAGCATTTATTTATCCAACGGGATGACCAGACGGGAAGAACGTTCACCTGACAGTAGTCACCATTTAGGCAAGCACCACCGCAGCTCCTATCACCAATGTAAATGAGGAATGTAGTCGCTGTACCTCGCCCGCTTCGAAGGGGGTAGCGTTGCGAGTTCAGCGGCGTCGGCCTATTGCAGGTTCTCCATGAGCTCCTGCTCGCCGCCAGGGTACAGCTCCTGCGCGTAAGGATTTCTATCAGGATCACACATATAAATTAGCAGATCGAAATTGGTCGTCGTTATTCTAGAATGAGCTCCCAATTACATTTACGTTGACATAAAAGCCGAAGACATTAAAACTCAACCAGAACAGTCTGGTGGCGATAGCGTAGGTAGGCACCACCGCAAGTAACATTGTTCCGGTTTGAACGCGCTGTAGCTATTGAAGCTATTGGGGTAAGAAGAAGCGACATCTTAAGCGCCACATTGTTATAGGTACATCATTTATCATCAGGTCGTTTCCACAAATAAAACTTTCCCTCAAAGATCGTCCATCCTTACCCAAAATTTCTTCATGTTACCAAAAAAAAACTAAGGTTTCACACTGGAGGTCGATCTCTGTTGCTGGAGATCGTCTAGGTACCACCGCAGCTTCTATTACAACTGATAAACAGCAGTGTTTGAGTATAGCTGTATTCCGGTTTGAAGGTCGCTACGTCTAGTGAAATTACTAGGGTAACGAGAACTAATATCTTACGTCCTAAGGCGACGGGCACAATATGTTGTATATATGTATGTAGCGCCACGTTGTTATGAGCTGGCGTATCACTTACCATCAGGTGAACGCACTGCTCGTCTCGTCGCTTCGTAGAATAAGAAAAAATTGCTGAACCACTGCGGATGAATTAAAAACGTTGGCGTAGTAAATTCCTTTGTTTGCAAAGACCAATTTCATGAATTGGCCCGCTGGTGTGGGTGGTGATACAGGAGTAAATGTTAAAAGAGGGCACTCACCCTCACGCCCACAGTCTGCAACGGCACTTTCCCCAAATTCACCACTCATGAAACTATTCCGTCGTTTTAAATGACAACAGTTCAGTTTAGTACTTTCAAATGCTTCACGTCACATTACAGTGCATCCTTCTAAGGTTTAGTATCTAGTCTAGTACTTATACACGGACTATACCTATACGTGCAAGTAGCTGTTCTGCAGCCGCTTCGCTGGCCGTAATATAAAATTAGATTTGAAATTTGTCTGAAATATTCCTTGAGAGCAATCGCGACCGTAAATGCATTTCTATAGCAACCGTTACCATAGCAACCGCATAAATAATACCAAATGAAAATGTTAATAAAAGACAATCAGAAATAAAATGAAGAAGGATCTACAAATCATTCGGAGAATACTCAAGTTTCCATAGCGGTACGTTCACTAGTTTTCAAGTGATGAGCGATTAAAAAGAATCCACTTTCATTATATCATCAACAAGTGATAGACGTCCACTGCTGGACATAGGTATCCCCCAAAGATATCCACATCGATCGGTCCTGCGCTGTTCGCATCCAGCGGCTTCCCGCGACCTTCGCTTGTAGGTGTTCATGTGGAGGGATTTGGGCTTTTACCCCAGTATACAAGCTACTTCTACTTCTTCTCTTTGTGCCTCTTCAATTAATGAAGATTGGACACTGGCTACAGCGCCCTTCATACCACTGGTGCTAGGTCTCTATTGCAGGCGGCCGTCTAGCAGCGCCTATTCTGCCTCCAAACAGTATTTTGGAAACATTACCGTGCTCCGGTTTGAAGTGTTATAGCTAGTGTAATTATTGGGGTAACGAGACCCAACATCACGACATCATAATGTTTGCACACTTCTCTTTTTCGGCTGCACTAGGAGCTGCGGTGGTACCTGGACGGTCTCCGGCAGCGGTGACCTACCACCAGCGAAGGCAGCAACAATTTAGAAAGGATATATAAAAATTCTAGTAAAGCTATTTATAAATTTCATTGGAAAACGTATACACAAAGCGATGTAACGGCGGGAAAGATTTAATACTTATACAATATGGCGGCGTTCTAAATATGATTGCAATAAACTTGGCTGTGTGTGAAGGCATGCCCACGCGTGAGCGTGCTACATTGATAATGGATTTTAAAATTAGATTCTTAATACGGCTCTGCTATAAATAGTTTATTTGTTATCGTGTACGTTTCATAATCAATATAATATTACATATATTTGTAATGTATCCTTTGTTCCCCGCCCGCTTTGCTGGCCGTAATATAGAATTAGACTGATAAAGATTTTCTATAACAACCGTTACTATAGCAACCGCATAAAGATTTCGCTTATTGTATATAGTAGCTCCGAGGTTTTCCTTAGGAGCTACATTATGAAGTTCTTCACAAAGGACGTGAAAAATCTATCTGCAGGATCAGCAACACATCCACTGGTACCTCTTGTGTATACTGGTGGTTTTAAGCTGCGATTGCCGCTCAGCATCAGGCGGGCCGCAACTCTGTTTGCCACCTAAGTGGTATAAAAATGCCAAATAGAATTGTTCACATATCGCTCGAAAGAGGTTAAGACGATGGGACAATAAGGTCTTGGAGTAGCAACCGCGCACCGAAAGACTGTTGGCAGGCCCACCACTAGATGTCCTGACGATCTGGTGAAGGTCGCGAGAAACAAGTGATTGCGGGCAGCGCTGTTTCGATCGATGTGGAGGCCTATGTCCAGCAGTAGACATCTATCGACTGATGATGATGATGATGATGACAATGTTTATAAGATTTAATCGGAAATAAAATGATGAAGAATCTCATTTTTTTTACGAACCGACGAGACGATTAGTGTATATCATCTTAACTAGCTTCACGTTGTTTTGTGTAAGAGTATCACTTACAGTCAGGTGAACGTCCCGCTCGTCTGGTCGCTAAGTCAAACAAAAAAAACTTGATATTAATAAGTTATCTAACTTTGTTATATCGTAAGTAATATATAAATATATAAATCATTATTTTTATTGAAAAAAATATACACTATTTGGGTTTCCGCGCATCAACTCACGGAATCCAAACCAACCTCACCTGCTCGTAGTGCACCCCTCTCATCAAGAAACGAGGCTTTGGCTCCCACCAACCGTAGTGGGCCAGCGTGGTGGAAAATGTCCCATATCACCCCATACAAACCCCTACAAATGACTACCCCCAGTGCCCGAAGATTTGCGAGGAGCCCCTAGATGAGAGCAGCGGTGGACCGATCAATGTGGAGATCTTTGGGGGTGGACCTATGTCCAGCTGTGGATGTCTATCATCTGATGATGATAATGTTTTTTTTTAATTTAAAATGATTTCGAATTTTCAATGTTATTTTTAGGTTATTCACTTCATTAAGCTGCGTTTCGCTTTAAACGGGGGTCGTTAAGTTATTTAAATCCTCTTTGATCCCCAAAAAGTATTTTTGGTCATAATTTATAGAAAGACTGTGCGAGCTTTTAATATATTACTGTATAGTTTTACTGAGTGGTAAGTATTGTGGTGATAGGGTACACAGCACCACATCTCGTGTACAAGTCTACACCAAGCTACACACACAAACTACAGCGCCCTTCAAATTGGTGGTAGGTTTCTTTTGCCGGAGACCGTGAAGGTAGAAACTACAGCTGCGTCTATTGCAGCCGACATACTGTGCAAACATTACTTTGTTCCGGTTCGAAGGACGCTGTATCTAATGTAATTACTGATGTAACGAGATTCAATATACGAATATGAACGCGATGTGGTGGAGTATGTATCATCCTAACTAGCGCCACCTTGTCATGAGCAGGTGTTTTACTTACCATCAGCTAAACTACTAGCTACTATAGATATGTTGAATGGTACGATATATGTGATTAAAAGAAATATGTTTCTTTCAGGTCATTTTCTGTACCTGCCCGTGGACCCGACTATGGAGAATATGGTCATTAAATCACCACCATTTCGGGGACTCTCCGAATTTTGTAAAGTAAGTGTTACAATTAAAAAAAAAACAACAGCAGCTGAACCTGAATCATCTGATGTCCCAAGTCGATGAGCACAATATGGTGTATTGTTTATCATTCTAGCTCTACATCTTTATGTGCAAGCGTATCGTTTACCATCAGCTGGACGTCTTGCTGCTCTTGTTGCTATATACTATAAAAAAGAGCGAGACGATCACTTGATGATATGTGATATATGCTTGTTCATAATAAAACGACTCTAGTTTTAAGATGATGTAGACATCAGCACGTCTTCCCTTACCATGGTAATTACTAGCTGCAAAGCTTTTATTTATTTATTCGACGAAGCGACGAGATGTGTAAGACGATCACCTGATGGTAAGTGATACGCTTACCCGTAACATCGTAGCGCTAATTATGATGACATACATAGCCTCATATTGCGCTCCTCGCCTTGAGACGTAAGATATAATATCTCGCTACACCAGTTCTTTCACTAGCTAGAGCGGCCTTAAAACCGGAACACAGTAGTTTGCGCAGTAATATTTGTCAGCTGCAATAGGAGCTGCAGTGGTACCTATCTAAGCGATCTCCGGCAGCAGAAACCTTCCACCATATTTTATTATCATTTTCAGTCGCATATGTAATTGGGGTTGCGTTAGGGTTTTTCAGTAATTACTATGTTCCGGATTGAACGGCGCTATAGCTAATATAATTACTGGAGTAAGGAGACTCACCATTTTATGTAACAGGCGACGAGAGCAATGTTGTGTTAACTATCGCCACCTTGCTTTGAGCAGGAGCATCACTTCATATCAGGTGAATGTGCCGCTCGTCTGATCGCCTAATTGCATAAAAGAAAATGTTATTATAGTCAAGAACGATAATACAATATAAATCATTAATATTGAGTCGAATTTGAAAATGCCCCACTTAAAGCTCTTACGGCATGAACTGAGCTGCCACTCCGCAGCCCTTTCGCGCCAATTATCCCGCCGGCCATCTTGCTATCAATTAAGGTCATTAAACTTGCATCGGACAAAACACGAACGCATTTTATTGTCAATAAATATCAAACCTCTTTAGTCGACGGAAAGCCCCAGAGGCGGATTAAGATCTAGGCAACGTAAGCCCGTGCCTAGGGCCCCCTTCAACCTTAGTCCGCTCCTGGAAAGACCCGAAAGAAGATATATGAGTTATAAAAGATCAACAGTCCCCTATCCGCTTTTCTAGCTAGAACACTCCCAAATTCCTTTGAAAACGAAATATTCTAAAATCTATTCTCAGCTGACAACTAAAAGGTAGAAATAATATCTTTACCAAATTTTGAGTGTTTAATAGTTTCGAAAATAAAAAAAAAACACTTCCACAAATTTAATTTAAGGAACTGTATGATAGCTCTTTCCAATAGAAAAGCCAATGTTCATCAGCGAAGAATAGGCTGAAATAATGATGATGATAATTAATACATGATCCAAATTACATCTTATTTACATAACAAACTCTATCCTTTTAACACAGTTTGAAGCGAAACTACATCAGAGCAAGATGCAGAATGCCAGCATAAGGCTTGTGTCAGAGTCAACAATGTCAGGGGTGCAGTGGATACTGCAAGAAGTGGCCGGCAATAACGTACAAGAGTAAGTAAAACACTTTAAACATAACATTAAATTTTGCTTTACATTAATCCTAAGTGGTGTTTTTATTTTTTGTTTTACGTGGGGGAAATGCCTACGCATAACACTAAGTCACTAAGCCCCTCCGCCACGACAAAGCGAGAACCCGTTGGAGGGGAATCCTAAGTGGTGTAAAGTGTCACTCACAACAGCTCACGGGACCCAAGCGAACGACACCTGCTCCTGGGACACCCCGCTAATTAACAAACGAAGCTTTGACTTGACTTCCACCAACCCGCATTAGGCTAGCGTGATGAGAGATGACCCCCATCCGCTCATATGAACCCCTGCAAACGACGGCCAACAAGTCCAAAGAATAGGCAACGATTTTTTCCAGCAAACTTGCCAATATAGTAACAGCTCGCACCAATGAGTAGTCAAATACTTTTTTTTAGGGAACACATAGGACATAGGACATCTTGGACATAGGTCCATCAGTATTTATCAATATGTTGAAAGGTCTACAGATAACAGTAATATATCGGCTGATGATGAAACTACATCTCTTCGTGTATTCTCTCATTTATTTAAAAATAGGCTTTTTTATATTTTGTCTATAAGTTTTAGTACAGTTTCTGCAGCTAATCAATACTTATCGAATTAGTTTAGTCCAGACTTTCGTAAAGTAGATATTCAACCTAAAATTTTATTTCAATTGAAAATGTTGAATAAGTTAAAAATTATTTGGTTATCTTAGTAATGCTTAAAATATACATACGTCTACTTATTTTTTAATTCTGTATCTGTATGTTGTCTAATTGAAAATCTTATGTACCTCTTTATCTTTTCGGAAAGTAATCATAATCAATGGCTTTATCATTTATTTTTCACTGTCATTTACTTTTCATGAACAGGTGGCATCCATTAAGGTTAATGATCGGAAAGATGCAGCAGGAGGTGCGCATTATTGTCGAAATAACAAGGCCCAACTACGTGAACCTGGCGCAAATCTTACCCCACATCGCAATCGACAATATCCGCATGGTCGAGTGCTTACCAGAGCCGCCGGTCTTCAACGGGGAATGTCAGAATAGACAACTGAAGTGTAACATCATGAATGTGAGTTTACTAAATAGTAACGGGCCTAACCATCGAACCTCGGTAACACCAGAGCCTATAATAACTAGATAAATTAATGCAAATTATAGAATTTAAATATTTATTAATTTATCGATAAATCTCGAGGACGGTTGAAGATTTTATCAATTCAAGGACTTCATATGCAGCAGTTATTACACAAAAGGAAAAACTAAGTTTGTATATAACTATCAAAGGCTATTGATATATCTGTGTGGAGCAACTACATTCAATCGCAATTTAACAAATTTTTTAATATTTAGACTTTGTTATAAAAAACTGCTAGTCTTATCACCGATGTGAAAGTACGATCACTTTTATTACTAACTTACCTTACAACCTTTTATCTTTGACAATCTCTGCAGAAGGAGTCCTGCATTAAACTTCAACAGGTCTGCGATCTTGTGAAGGACTGTGACGATGCAAGCGATGAGAATCAAAATTGTGGTTAGTGTTTATTCACCTGTTTTTTTAGTAACCGTTTAATATTTACTTCACATCAGTATTTATTTTATCTTAGTTTAGTTCTTTTATCATAAGCATCGACGGAGCAAGAAGGATGTTGTCCTGATGGCAACTGATACGTTAACCCACAAGAATATGATAGCAGAGTGATAAATATCTGCATCATATATCCTGGAGATAGATGATGTAAAATCTAGTTACTCCAGTAATTTCAACAATAATATCAGCACAGCATAGTTTAGCGATAAATATAAAGGATACGGTGGTACTAACCAAGAAGGCAATTGCGATCTACCAACATTAGTTTTTGATTGTATAGTTTTATCGGCAATGTTTTAATTTTTAGATAATGTATGTTTTTTATACAACAGACAAAATGCCCTTCGGTTCATATTGCAACTTCGAAGCTGACGCTTGCGGATTTGTGAACGTACCACAGTAAGTACCAGCTTTATTGAACAATAAGGTTTAATTGACAATCGCGTCCAGAATAAACTGGAATAGCGCATCCCTTATGCAATCTAAGCAATGTCCTCGTATTGCATGGACAATTAACTTATAAGCTTATTTTATAAAATTTCCTATCTTATTTTTAAAGCCTCTTTCTTCTATTTTATTATTTATCATGATCATGGAATTAACATCTGTTGGACATAAACTTCCTCTTCATCGAAAGCATCTTTCACTATATGTTTAGTCCATCTTTTGTTATTATTAATTTAATACTCAGTTGCATTTGATTTCTCGATCTTTATACTAAAAGCTTTCAAAAAAGAAAACAATATTAATAAATAATTATTCTTTCAGACCGATCCTGAAATGGTCCCGGCACAGCGGCCCGACGCCCACTGACAAAACGGGTCCGAACTACGACCATACTTGTGGCCCGCCGGACCTGTACTCGGCGATTCCACTCCCTCCCCCACTGTTTCCAGCCCACATCAATTACACGCTGTCTAAGTGTGTGGGTTACTATTTCTTCGTCAACATGAACGTAACCGGTCCCAACAAGGAGAAGGCGGACTTCGCTTCCACCGCTGTCATGAGAACGGTGATATTCAACCCGCCACCCAAAGTTCACGGAAATATCACCTCCAAGTACTACAACTGCTGTATGGTAATTATTTCTAATTAAACCATACAGTTTATTAGAATTTAAGATAAAAAAAGGCAACTGCTTTCGTGTCCTAAGAACATGAAAATTTCTGCCTTCATTCCATACAAATATAGTTTGCATGCTGTAGTGTTTGTCTGAATCCACCTGATGAGCTATCATCCACGTACCACCAGAACAGCATCAACGTGTTCTTGAAGTCATACAGACATATATAAAGAAAAAAAAAGAACTGGTATAGCGATGGACACCCATTGTAATTGTTACTTTATGCCAATTTGTCGTCAAATGTTAACCCATTTCAGATCAAAAAAATTCTTATCCGTTACAACCATTTTCGTTAACAGATCAGATTCTACTATCAGCAAAACGGGAGGAACTACGGCTCGCTCAGTGTGGACGTGGTAGAGATCACGCAGCGAGGCAACCTCACCACATCTCTCTGGTTCTCTACGAAAGACAAGGGCGAGAACTGGTACAGAGCGGCCATATTCTTGCCGAATGTTACTAGAAGGTGAGGATATGTTTAAGTAAAAAACCCACTTAATATTCCCAAAACTACGGGGCGTTTTCCACAAGTAGAGTCATACCATTTGTCCACCGCTCTGTCCAAGTACCAGTTAATATATCTTTCATGTCCTCTGTTGCTCTTGAAACACGATAATTTCCTCACAAAGTTCTGATTCATTAGAAAGCTTAAGCTCAGTAATAACCTAACCAGCATCTCATGGAGACGTATAACGCGTGCTACTTACGACTTCCTCATAAACTGGGCTATCACTGCTTCAAATAGATTTCTTTTTTTTATTTTCATTAAATAAAGACATTCTTTAAGATAATCAATGGTATATTTTTATAGAAAGAAACCTAAAAGGAAAGTTTTAAATTTTTTGGTCTCAGGTCATAGTCTTAGGTCATTTTGTCTATGTAGCTATAAATTTAATATTAATTTTCCAGATACTTTCTCCAGTTCAAGACAAGGATGGGAATGAGGATTTACTCCGACTCTGCTATAGATGATTTCTCCATGGCTCCGGAGTGCTTCGGCTTGAACGTGGATTCAATGGAGCTCGGTGATTACAATTACTACGACCCGATCTTCGAGGAAAGGACCGATCCTCACTCCGACTTCACTGACGCTACTGGTAAGTTAATATTTCCTATTCGATACTTGAATAACTTAAAGATATCTCAATAGAAAAGGAAACTGAAAACATTAGAATAGAACAGAGCTTTTAAAAGCCTGGAGTAAGCAGGAGATGGCTGTGAAGTCGGATGCATGCTGCAGCTAAACATTACTATGTAAACATTGTTGAGATCTGGTTTGAATGGGTTATGTAGATACTGAAATTACTGAGTTGACTAGACAATACGTAACATCAAAGCGACGGGCACAATGTTGTGCAAATATCCTAACTAGTTACATATGATAGGACTAACGTAGCTATTTACCTGGCTAATGTCTTGCTCGTCTCTTTCTGACATAACGTATATAAACTACATTCTCTAATGTTCCCACTGTTGGGACTGCCATGCTAGCTAAATTTTTGTGGGAACGGAGAGGATCACTCGCTTAGTTAGTTAAAAATAAATATATCTGTACAGTGTACCGGTTCACGCCGTGCGGCGCTAAGGGCAGATTCGGTCCCAATCAGACGATGTGCGATGCTGCGTACAATAAGACCGGAGTGGTTGTCAGCGTAATAGCTGACCCCCCGTACGAGGGTATACAGGTGTGGCAAGTCCCTGAAGAAGGGATATATACGTGAGTACTCATAATAAATTACGTTAACTAAAACACGGCGAGGTTAGTTCGATTAAGGGATCACATGTTGTGGAATCTGGTGGTAGAGTTTGTTCGGAACCGCCTGATTAACAACTGTTCTCATTACCTCTTTCTGATACACGGACGTTCCTGGTCCGATTCCAGAACAACATAAAGAAGAGTAATTTTGATAGAACTTTGATATTGTAAATCTGCCATAACATTATTGTTGTGCTCCCACAGAGATCAGAGCCACAAACAGAATAATTTAAGCGAGCATACTGCACTTTGCAGTTAAATATATAATTTGCAGTTATTCATATTAATAATACTAAAATTATGTGAATACTTTATCCAGCATGATAGTGACTGGTGCCGCGGGCGGGTTGGGATCGGCGTGGGCTGGCGTATCCCACGGGACGCAGGTCCGCATCGGCATCCAGTTGCACAAAGGGGAGTTTCTGTACATGCTAATTGGTCAACAGGGGATCAACGCTTGCAAAAAGGTACTATAATATATATTTTTTTTATGTAGATCGTCAACAACAGTGTAGCGCTAGTTAAAACCTAAATATTCCAATTACCCATAGGTATTACAATACAGCTTCTATGTAAATAGACAATAACAAATATATACGAAATAACTTATTTTCACAATAATAATGTAAAACCTTTTATAGGCGAAAACAGATTTGTTGTAGTTTTAACTTGAATACAATCGAAATATGTGCTCTAATATATATTATATATATATTATTATTATATAGATCACCCCTAACATTCAGATTATTTTTGTCTCTGAAAATCACTATAATATAGAATTGATGATCCACAACACTCAACTTGGCTGAAGTGGTGCGTTGGTCATCTTCCTGTGAGATAAGATTTCGAATACAATAGTTATTGTTCCTAAACTAAGTAAGCTGATTATTATTTAAGTTATTTATTTTGCAGACGCTATCAGCGCAAGAGAGCCACGGATGTCCCAGAAGGAACGAGTCGCAACAGATCTTCACCAGCAAGACGCACGAGGTCCGAAACACTCACGTGAACGACGGCGGCGGCGGCGGCGGTGGGGGGACATTCGTATTCGTCGTAAGTTTCTCAGTAAAATAACGTCGATGAAAAAAATTTTAAAAAAAATTGTTTATTTTTCTATTTGCTAAATAATATTAGAATAGATAGAACAGATTGCTGCACAAATCACGCAATAAGTTTGGCAGAACCCTTGTAAGAGTCATAAAAAATTATTGAAAAATAAATACAAGATCTTCACATCGATCGATCCTTCGCGGCCCAGGAGGCCTATGTCTAGCAGTGGACGTCTGTCGACTGAATGATGATGACGAAACACAAGATTTACCCAGGCTTTGTCAAGTGATTTAAGGTCATATGTAGCGAATTGAATACTTTCATAGTCATAGGCAAATATATACACATATATACAATATACTATAACTATATATTGTAATACATTGTTTACTATTTCCTGAAAACCCTAATTTTAACTTTAGAAACTAGATATGCACATTAATTACACTGGACCATTGATGCAAATGCTTGAGCGATGATATTCCCCTGCAACCAAAATTCCTATCTGCTAGATCTCTGAATAATTAGTTGGAGTCAAACATTTCCACAAGCTGGTTATGTTTCGGTCGAATAAAACGATATTTCGAGATGAAAATGTTTATTATCCCTGACAAGAATAGGCTAAATAAAAAGTTGTATCGCTCATGTCGTCCGTTTAAATTAATCGCACTATCGCCTCGAAACTCATAACTACGTAGAATGAATCATCAGCACGCCGAATGTTTTCTGTTTTTTTATATATTATTTATAAGGTCGTCCACCTGCCACTCTAAAAACTTCTAGAAACACCACTCTGGAAATTTCTAGAGGTTAACTTTCAAGAACGTTCCAAAGAACTCAACTCTAGAAATTTCCAGAGAAGAGAACTCAAAAAGTTTCCTGGGAAAACAACTCTAAAAAATTTTACATAACACCACGCTAAAAATTTTCAGAGAAGACAACTCAAAAAATTTCCAGAGAAAACAATTCTAGAAATTTTCACAGAACATCACTCCAGAAATTTTCAGAGAACAGCACTTTAGAAATTTCCAGAGATCAATTGTCAAGAAATTTCCAGAGAAGACAACTCTTGAAATTTCCTAGGAACACCAATTTAGAAATGCTCAAAGAACACTACTCTAGAAATTTGGAGAGAACAACATTCTAGAAAATTCCAGAGAATACCACTCTAATATAAATAAAGAACTTTTTCTCATGACCTTTAACTTGATCTCGCCGTCGGAAACTTGACTCGTTTTCTTTATATTTCCTCAAAGTACTGCATTAAATTTTAGTAACAATATTTTATAGAATTTCGCATCACATGTTAGAAGTATTCTAAGCGATACATAATTATTGCGTTTCACAGATAAACAAAGATGGCCACGCTGTACCTCTTGTAGTAGCCGGCGGTGGCGGAGGGCTGAGCGTCGGCATATTTCACGACGACGGCTCGCAACACGGAAAGGGCGAGACCACGGCGCTCCCAGAGTCTGGATACATGTACGGGCCACCGGGGCGTACTTCCGGTAAGTCAATTGCTTTATGATAAATAAGTTTGAAGATAATATAAAAAGATGTTATGACGCGTTGAATGTTTGGCAACATAAGATGTAAAAGGATATTTGTAATAATTTTTTAGCCACGATTGGGTTATACTTAATCTTAATTTCACATGATATTAAGTGATGATAAAACCAAAGGGGGTGAAGTGAGTGCGCCCTGAATACTGTGGCTGCCATGATGTCATACAACAATGCGGAAATAGAGTAACGATTTGGGAGTTACCGACTGTTGATTCAAGAAAACGTCTTTTCCAAAATAATTATTTATCTCGTGGCTCCAGAATCGAACTGGGGACTTCTGTAGAAAAAAAATATATTATCTGTCGCTTCACATAATCATTATCGGTTATAACTTAATAAATAAGATATTTTTATTTTTTGTAACATAGTAAGAAAAAATTATCAGGTAGGAAAATCAACCGTTTAATAAAATTTCTCGTACAGGTGCGGGCGGTGGGTGGATTTCTCGACCTGGTCCGAGCACGCCAGGACACGAGCTCACGCGGGGTGGATCGGTTCCTGAGGGTGCTGTGGGAGGGATGGCGTGTTCGGGGATAGCGCACGGTGGCTTCGGCGGCGGTGGAGGCGGCTGTCGGCGTGGCGGCGGCGGTGGTGGTTGGATGGGTAAGATTTTAGAAATGACCAGGAAGTTCTCCTGATAGTATGTCTGTCTTCTTTCAATTGTGTTTTGATGAAATTCAAATGACCATTAAATTGATTTAGGTGGGAATACCAACGAGGGCGAGGGCAACCACGGCGGCGGTGGCTGGTCGTACGCCGATCCGGACCGCAGCCTGTCCGGGTTCACGAGAATCGCGTTGGCTTCGCGCACTGGCCCCGGGGAGGTCCTTATAGTGCCAGCTATACACGTCAGTATCACCAACACAACACACGACAAACCTTTTTTCTGATGTAGACCTAATTCATTACAGAAATTGGAGCTGCGATGAACCTGGGACTTCGACGGTCTCTGGTCAACACAGACTTCTGTTGCCAAAAGATTTAACGTACATGCTACATCCGCTACCGAACATGTCCAGTTTATTGATGATCTTGTTTCTGTTTTTGTGAGAGATGGTCTGGTATCCCAATAGTGGGAACATCCAATATCCAGACATCTAAAACCGGCAGGACCACCTCTACAACGTGTTTGAGCGCATACCTCTCTTCCGAGGGCCTTTCGAGCCATCTTAAGTGCTTCTTCTGGCTCACTCCCACCACTTTTACGGATTGCGCGAATGCGGGGACACCCTCGCATCCGTATCCACCAGAATATCCAAAAGTGGAAATTGAGCCAAGACTGTCGCAAACATTACTTATACCCTTTCAGTGGATGCTGTAGCTAGTGAAATTACTGCAGTAATGAATAATTAACATCTCACAGCAATAATTTTTATGTAGTGTAAACATCTTAACTGTGTGATGACAAAAGTGACATCCACAAGCGTGTTGCCATAGTTATTTTATGGAACAGAGACGTCGCTCCTTACTATTGGCCTCATAAAAAATCTCAAAGTCATCCAAAGAGCAATGGAGAGGAGTATGCTCGGAGCTTCACAGAGTTATTAATTCAGAAACGAGGAGATCTGTGGAAGAACTAATGTGGTCGACGTAACCCTGAGGACTAAGAAGAATGGACTGGGTATATTGCTTGAGGAACCATGGCCGATAGGTCACTAAGATTCTCAAGCAGCGGCTGCGTACCGGTAGACTCAATGCTAGGAAGCCCCTCACAAGGTGGAACGACGATCAGACGAGGATCGCGGGAAGCCGCTGGACGCGAACAGCTCTCGCGCGGTGTGAAAATCTTTAGAGAGAGGCTTATCTCCAACTATAGACCTTTATCGGCTGATGATGATGATGAAATATTTCAACAAAAGCGAATTGTTTATAACCAAGTTATAACTTACTATTAAGTGAAGGTCCGGATATAGACTGGGTAACCAAGACGTTCACCTGATGGTAAAGGATACGCTTGCCCATAACAACGTGGCGCTAGTTAGAATTATATACACAGCACCACAATGGTTCGTCTTTTTGAGACAAGACGTTAAGTCTCGTAACCCCAGTAATTACACTAGCTATAGCGCCCTTCAAACCGGAGCAAAATATTGTTTGCACAGTACTGTCTCCGGTAAAAGAGACTAACCATCAGCAAAAATAATTAAAAATGGTTCCCAGAGCTGCGGCTGCGCGTACCGCTGCATCGCCCTGAATGAGTACCTGAGCGAGGTGAAGTGCTACTGCCCTTTGTCCTGGATCACCGACGCATCAGACCCCACAAAGTGTGTCCGTAAGTGCCCGTTACTATTTCATTCAGTAAATCACCAGTTCGCGGTTCATCTGATGGTAAGAGATACGACAACCTCTACCAATGAAATGCAAAGCAGCAAAGCACCACATTCATCTGATGTCATTGAGATGTATGTTCGTTTTTTAAACTGGCAGTAGTGTGCACACTACTGCCAGTGTAGCGCTGCCTTGGTATATTCCTAGACAGTCTCCAGCAGCACTTACCACTAGTACATTTTTTCTATATCATTGACATCATCATGATCATGGTAGTCAATCTGATGACAACAGTCATGCAAAAAAAGATTGCATTTTTCGAACACCTGTAAAAAGGACCTTCTCATGAGTTTTCCAGATTGATTCCAGAGATCGAAACTCCTGGAAAATGTACTCCTGGTTAAAGCAGATAAAATGGTATGGTGATATAAATGAATGGATTAGGCTTGAATACCATCAGTTAAGAATAGATGAAGAACGGATTAGTTCACATGATCTGGTAACCTCAGTTTGCTGAACGCACCTCATGATGATGGAGAAGATCTAATTAAACGCGTAGTGTGTGTTGCCAACAAAAAAATATAATTAAAGATTTTTTTTTTTTAGAAGCACCGTGGCTAAAAGGATGGATGGTGATAGCCGTGGGGCTGTTAGGCCTCTTCCTGACCACAACATGTTTAATCTGCTTCTGTCTACACCTATGTGAGTATTGCCTGCACCATTAATCATCATCATCATCAGCCCACGTCAGTCCGACAGTGGTTAGCCACTTCCTTTGTTCATCGAGTTCAGGTTCGCATGCAGCGGAATTTACAAGGTGGTTGCTTTTGTCAACCAGCTTGGCCGGCTGCTATCCTCACCTGTCCACATATAACACCAAGCTATTCAGTATGACCACACTTCATCATTCACGACCTCATCATCACTTAACACATTGTAAAATTTAGATCAGTTGTATTTAAGAAAAAATATTTGTTTACGAATTGATGTCTTTGGTAACATCTTCTCCTCGTGGTTTCCCGTAGATGCCTCCTACCAGCGCAAGAGACAAACGGAGCAGAACCAAAAACGTCTGCTGGAACAGGAGGTTCAGTTGCACCGGTTGCGCAATGCTCCAGGCGGGAGTGAGAATCCCATCAACATGGCGTTCAACCCTCACTACGGTAGCGAGGGCATACTACCACGCGGCGTTGACGTCAGGGGCCTGCCCAAGGTCTCAAGGGAAAGTTTGAAGCTGGTTAAGTAAGTTAATTAATATATATTAATAGTTTAAGATTCTTTACTGGTGACGGGTCTACATTGCCGAAGACCGTATAGATACCATCGCAGGACTTTTTCTTATCGGGCGGGAAATCTTTTAAAAAGATACCCTGCTTTTGGGAGGAACATAAGGTTATGTAGAATTTTTACTCATTAAAACCCCTCGGTGATCATCCTCAGTGTATTGCGGAAGGTTCCAAGAGCTCCTACGGAACATACTGGTGCCTCTCGGGACCACGCCTATAGCACGTCTTAGGGAGGATTGTATCTTTCCTCGATACCCTCGCTTTAGTGCGACAAGAAGTAGAGCATTCATTTAAGGGTCGCTAAGTCAATGAGGGCCCACACCTCCAAAGCCCACGAACCCGAAAACCCTTTTAGTCGCCTTCTACGACAGGCAGTGCTTACCTTAGTTCTTTTCTTAGTAGCCCGTGACTACAGGGCAAACCATCGCAGGACCTATTTCTCTCATCACACAGTCGTGTACAAATATGGCTGTATCTTAGTTTAAAAGGCGCTGTGACTAGTGAAATTACTGGGGTAACGAGACTCAATATTGTGAGCTCCAAGGTGGTCATCAGGTGGTCGATTAACATATTTTTTAGCGAATAATAATCACTTCTCTCGGTGTTGCTTGGTAAGAAGCGGTACCTTTCAAGAGATTCTACTAAACAATTTAGCTTCCACTAATCTTCGGCGTATCAGTCTTGAGGAGATGTGTCTCGGGTCATCAGGCGAAAAAACTTCATTTTTAATCTGGTTGGAGCCTTTACTTGGGTCTTTTACATGAACGATTAGCCAGGAAAAACCTCTCCCAGATATCTAATCTGGGAGAGGTTTTTCTTGGCCGAGCCTTTCTTAGAATATTCTTAACCGTTCCATGTCTTATAATGATCAATTGCATTAAACACTTTATCAACAGAACAATTTAAATGCTCAGCTATTCTTCTGTACGCCTACTTATGATCTATATGCAAATTAACAATTATTTGCCTAGTTTTACTTTTATTTTTGCCCATTTTGAACAAAATAAAATTCAGATTATATTTTGAATTGCCGCCAAAATAATAGAAAAAGCCAGGGAAGAAATGTTATTCTCCAATTTAAAAAAAAAGAACGAGCTATGGATGCTTTTTTTAAAATGTTTCTAATCAGGAGTCCAAGCGGCCAGTAACAGAAAATAAACTCCTATATGTATAAGACACATTTTGTAATTAAAAGTAAGATGTTTTATATTTTACGCATTTAATGAGTTTTTTATTTGAGTAGCTATATTATTGCATGTTTATTAATTATTGAATGTATATATTTTTTACGAATATTTGTACGATGAATTTATACTTTCTTTATTAATAAGAAGTGTTTTTAATTATATGACTGTATATATTTTTTTCCAGGGCACTAGGACAAGGTGCATTCGGTGAAGTCTACCAAGGTCTGTACCGGCACCGCACGGGTGACACCGTGGAGATGCCGGTTGCGGTGAAGACTCTCCCAGAGCTGTCTACAGGTCAGGCGGAATCGGACTTCCTGATGGAAGCCGCAATAATGGCCAAGTTCAACCATCCGAACGTAGTGCATCTTATCGGCGTTTGCTTCGACCGGCATCCGAGGTGAGGAAGAACTATTTCGACAAAGTAAAAACATTCAGTGATGGTGAAGTATACTCGCCTAGAATACTCCAGCTCTCAAATGTTGACAGCTGGAACACTGTGATGCTTTTTATGGCGGTATATGAACGTGGTAGTAAACTAGGAGTTGGAAAAAATCATCTTAACTTCACCACCACTCTACATACGGAATTGATTCCTTTATGGCACATCAACTAAACTGCCAGCCATAAGCAACAGAGATTAGTTAGACTAATAGTTGAGGAATTTCCGCTCTACACCAGGTTCATCGTGTTGGAACTGCTCGCGGGTGGCGACCTGAAGAACTTCCTCCGTGAGAGTCGCCCCAAACCAGAACGAGCGAGCGCACTTACTATGAAGGATTTGATCCTCTGTTCGCTGGACGTCTGCAAGGGCTCCAGATACCTAGAGGGGCTGCGGTTCATCCACAGGTGGCGGATTTTTTTTATAATCATGTACTCCAATTATTACTACGACCCTCCTAATGGTAAGCGGTGTAGTCTGTGTTGATAAAATGCTACCAGTCTAGAAGATCATTCTTCTCATAAAGATGCTTACGTCATTCTCAAGTCTGAAAGGTGACTTTTTATCCTTAATTAATGTCACCGGTTTTTTAGCATTTCTAGTTGATATATTTAACACGTTCAGTGCGTTACGAGGTCTAAACGAACTCTTACGAGCCTTTCAGATAGTGCGGTGCTAAAAGTACTCTGCGGGAAGTCGCTTCCATGTTTTCAGTTCGATTCAATAATTAAATGAAAACACTGAAGATCTTTTAAGACTGAAACGATTAAGGACGGTTACGAGATCTAATAGGCCTCCAACGGTTAACGGATATATCAGTGTAACAATATCAATGAAATTTAAATGGTAACATGGGGCCGTGCGTGGTGAAGCGTATCCGTCCTGATTAATCCTGCATCCATATAATTAACACATCCACGCTTTTATGGAGACAAATTTGCATGAGGGTGCGCAGCTCGGGTTCGGTGAGCTCTACCAGCAACTAATCTCCGCAGGGACATTGCCGCGCGCAACTGCCTGCTGACGTCACGAGGACCTGGCCGCGTGGTGAAGATCGCCGACTTCGGCATGGCGCGCGACGTGTACCGCGCGGAGTACTACAAGAAGGGCGGCAAGGCGATGCTGCCCATCAAGTGGATGCCGCCCGAGGCGTACATAGACGGGGTGTTCACCATAAAGACCGACGTCTGGTGAGTCGTTTACAAGATCGAACCCAGCCGAGGAGCAATTTTTTTTTTAATATTATCTCGCCTTTTTTTCCTAGTAGGAGTAGACAGAGGCGAATAACCCACTTTTCGCCAGATGTGGTCAGATTAGGTCCCATGTAACAGGAAGCGAGCCTGTTGCCACTTTATTGGGGTCCCCACACACACACAAAGATAATTTCAGTGTGCGGGTTTCCTGGCCGACGAGCAAGATGTCAACTGTCTGGTGGTACTGTTCTCTGCTCCACGAGTAAAAATACTGGTGAAAATATCATAATCTACAAACAATATTAACATTCGTGTTGGAAAGGATATTCCCACCCGGCGGAAACTTATTGCTCCCCACCCTCACCCCCAGCGAGCACCTTCTTGTTATTAACACCCCCGCAACTCCCTTTCGCGAAGGAATTTTGTAAAATCCATTCTTAGCTGATCTCTAAACGGCAGAAGCAATATCCCCACCAAATTCGGAGTGTCTCCCATATAATATAGTTAATTAAATAATAATTAAATCAATTTATCGGTTTTTAATGGTTTCCATTAATAAAGGAGATTGTTATTATTTATTATTACTAATTACTGAATTAATATATTTTAAGAAATCATTTGTTATCTGTAATAAAGAGCTGAGACGTGAATGTACCAGGTCATTTGGTGTGCTTCTGTGGGAGGTGTTCTCTCTCGGTATGATGCCGTACACCGGATGCACAAACAGAGAGGTAATGGAGATGGTATCCGGCGGTGGGAGACTCGAGAAGCCATTTGGTGAGTTACACTGTATTTTGAACAAATTAATCGAAGCTAGCTGAAGTTTTTAAGGCGGTAAAAGGAGATGTGTCTCGAAGGGGTGCTGGTTCGGTCCTGATCTTGAGTTTCCGGTGAAAGAAAACTTCGTAAGGTAACCAACAAATTCCAAGAACCGGCAGCGATAGTGGATATGTGAGATTTATGAACTCCCTTTTGACCAGCATTAAATGGCCCTGACTCTCGGCAGTGGTCCAACATTAAGAGTTCATTTATACATATATGCAATAGGTTGTGTTAAGGCTTTTATTTCCTTTCGCAGGATGTCCGCAGGAGATATATCGGCTGATGTGCGAATGCTGGAACCCGTCGCCGACGGAGCGGCCGTCGTTTGCGCAGATGTTCGATAGACTGCAGCGCTTCCTGCAGGTACTTCCTCCCACCTTTTACTTATACAAAACAACGTGATGATGATCAAAATATAAATAAAGAAGACCGTAATGTTATCATCATATTACTATAGTTTTAGTTTTGAATTTGGTTTATCCTTCTAGATCCTTTTTTATTTGATAAAAGGAGCACTTTAATCAATATGGTTAATAATTAGTCTGCTGAGAACAATGTGGCTAGTTAGTTCACTGGTGGTAGTGTCTTTGTTGCCGAAGACCGTCTAGGTACCACCGCAGCGCCTATTGCAGCCGATACACAGTACTGTGCAAACACTATAGTGATCCGGTTTGAAAGGCCCTGTTGCTAATAAAATTTTGGGGGAATCGCGACTTAACATACGTCTCAAGGCGGTAGGAGGAGTACAATGTGGTGCTGTGTATAACATCCTAATTAAAGTCATATTATGCTCGCTTACCATCAGGTGATCATCTCGCTCATCTCGTCGCTTCGCAAAGAAAAAGGTTTAAAATGATAAATATCACACCACATTTCCGCATATATAGTATAATCAGAAAAAAAAGTGTTTATATTATTAAAACGACAGGATCCCGAGATAGTGAGTGCTCCGCTACCCGTGCTGCGCTCGCTGCTGCCCCCGCCGGCTGATATTCAGCTGAACGAAGACAACTCCTCACAGGTAAGATCCTACCAATTCAATTTTCGAAGGTGTTATTCTAAAAATACAGTATATTAGAATTTTGAACACAACATTAGTACATCACAAAAAAAAAAATTCATATACCCTTTGAATACAAAGAAATGAGAAATCGTTTATATGTATTATATAAATAAAGATTTTATTAGATTATATTATTTTATAAGATTATATTCATATTTTTATTCATCAAGGATTAACACTTTCACTTGGTGTTAAGTGACAATGATGACGATGGTAAAGTATGCTCGCGTAGAATACTCCAGCTCTCGTATATTGATAGAGATCTCAGGCAGATTAAGAATATGAGGATGGTGCGATGGTACTCCTAGCCAGGCCTAGGTTCGAAGAAACCCTACCATCAACCGTGACATAGCTTCTATATTGAATATGATAATAATACTGTTTTTAGAATAACGCCTACCAGTAGTGTATCTACAGGTAATACATAAATTAAATTAAATTGAAAAAAAAAAAATTATGAATATAATATGAAAATAATTAAAATACCAAAATAAAGACGCCATTTATCCAAAAAAAAAAAAAATTACTAATGTAATAACAGTGTTTTTTTTTTCTATAAAAATGTTTTCGCTCTGGCTACTAGAAGCAAGTAAATGGGTTAATTATTTATTTTCATTTAAACTAATTCACAAAGATGTCGATGTTAGAGTCCGGGACCTGTGCTTGCGAGTGGCGCATGACCATTACCTATATATTTTATATATTATATATATATATATATATTGATTTATATCTAACTTTACCCCCTCTCCTTGAATGAGAAGCGCGTAGTGAATAGATACCTCCCCTGTAGTTAGCGTGAGATTCGTTGGAATGTCGAAGTTGAATCATTTGTCTGCATGGAGTGGTGAAGGTAACATATCATTTACTTTAATACCTTAAAATATCTCATCGTCCATCCTCACGCTTGTGGTGGCATCCGGAACATTTCAAAGAATCTCCATTACCAGGATACTTTAAAGTTTGAGTGTTTACTTGCGTAGTAGCTATAGCGGGAACCCACCTGTATCTTTTCGTTTATTTTACCTTTGTCCCTGTTTATATGGGTTTTGTAAAAAAAAAAACTATTCAAAGTGTAATTTGTTTTTCATTAAAAATTTTTTTTACAAGGCTCATCGTTTTAATGCACGCATAGATTAATAAGTGGAATGGCACGGAGAGATCGCTTTGAGGAACAAACGTTTAATATTGAACCACGAAATGGTTCGTCCATGGTCTTTTAGTGATGTGATTAACAAGGACTGCGCCCGCTTGCTTTCCAACATAACTAGCTGTCCTGTCGCAGGATTCTTATACAGGCAACGTTTTCATTACAGTTGTATTATCCAGCTTAATTGATTAGAATTATTCAACAAATAAACACTGATAAACATAAACCAAGTATTTGTAAATTATTGTAACAGCTTTCTTAATAAAGGTATCATAATTATAATTTTTAAATAACCTTACTGTAATTGGTACAGAGTTGGTGTAGCGCAGAGGAAATGTTATAAAAATGTATATAACACAGATTTTCTTTTATAAATCTTCATCTTTAACAAACTAAAACAAATCCTATTAGAAGTTTAAATAAGCGAAATGTTTGTTACCAAACTTGAACTTTATTTGAACATACAATAACATTGCAATGATTCTTTCTCAAACGATTAAAAACTTGTTTCGAAAACTGGATAAAAATTCTATATACATACAATTCAAAACAATAGCAATTATATATAATAGGCAAAACATAAAAAAAGCAGATATATAGATAATAGACCTTGTTGTCTTTGGCGAATCTGAAAGAGATTATTGCCTAATTAGTGTAATTGTAATTTTTAGCTATAAGGCAACGATGAGATTAATAGATCCCCTAGGAACAAATCTCAAAAAAAAAACAAAGAAACCAAAATATGTATGGTAATAGAAAAAAAAGGTAGAAATTTTTAATCACGGAAAATCAAAAAAACATATTTTCGAGAAGAAAATATTCAAGATGTAGTTACATTTACATTTGATAGGTAAAGTACCACAGACTGCGACACAGACGGAAATACATGTCTAAGTAGAATATAAAGCGTCGTAAAGCTGTTAGAAGCTGTTCCAACTAGAACATAAGCTACGGAAGGTCAGGTTAGGAGTGTATCGTGGCTAAAAGACCATGGCGCGATCTCCCGTGCCGGTGTGACGTGTGTGGTGTTGGCAGCGCTCTGTGGCCGCAGACTACCTGGTGCCCAAGTCGCCGCTGGACGCGCCGCCCGACGCCAGGTAACTGGCTGACAGCCGCTTTGAATCCGAGACACTCCAAATAAGAAATAACATATAAATTATTTATTATATGTAATTATAAATATGAAAAAAAAAATTAAAACAATGAAAAATTATGACATATTTTAAAAAATAGGCTGTAGGTTATAGAATCTTTGCCCATCTGTAATGACAACCGAAAAATTGTTTTATGGTAACATTTACACTTTCTTTTGTACATACGTTTTATAACTTTACATACTTTGTTTACTAAACATTGACCCAAAAATCAGTAAAATTTAATTTTATTAAATGTGTAATATGAATATGAGGATGGTGCGATGGTATTCCTAGCTAAGCCTAGGTTCGAGGAAACCCTACCATCAACCGTGACATAGTTTTTATATTGAGTATGATAATAATACTGTTTTTAGAATAACGCCTACCAGTAGTGTATCTACGGATATTTACAATTTAAATATAATTAAAAAGAAAGAACTAGAACTCATAAAATTGTGGCTTTTGAAAGGTGATAAAGTGCAGGAGGTTTGTAGAGAAATAGAAGATCCAAATCTCCCCAACATTATTATGAACGCCGCTTGGATGGACATACAGGGAAAGACTTTAAAAGCAGCAGAAAATGTACTAGGACGTACAAAGGGAGGAAAGAAGACATCATTGAAAATGTGGTGGTGGAGTGAATAAGTACGTACATCTCTTAGAAAAAAGAAAGAAGTATTTAAAACATGGCAGTCTACCAAGACAGAGGAAGACCGAGAACTGTATAAAACATTTAAGAAAGAGACTCACAAAGTAGTCGCTGTTGAAAGATCGAATGCCACAATAGAACTGTATGAGTCCTTAGAAAAGAACTGTGGCCATAAACTCATATATAAGCTAGCTAAAGCGCAACAGCGAGCTACCAAGGATTTTACAAAACCTAGCATAGTTAAGGAGCCAAACAGGGATAACTAATATACAACGATAGCAGCATCTTCAAAACCTGGTACCAATACTATAACAGTTTGCTAAACACTAACATTCGCAAAATCTACCGCAAGTAGCCAAAAATATGGACCTTGTACCTCCTGTAACAACACAGGAAGTAAAGAGGGAGCTTAGAAAATGGCCAACAAAAAAGCGCTGGGTCAAGATGGAACTCCTGTAGAAGTATGGAAGTGTCTGGATGATTCAGGATTAATCGTGTTGGCGAAATTATTCAACAAGATACTTCTGGAGTGAGCCTGCATGCCGGATACTTGGAGAATGAGTGTGATCGCTCCACTTTACGAAGGCAAAGTATGCAGATACGAATGCAATAGCTACCGAGGTATCAAGTTGTGTCATTCTATGAAGTTTTATGAAAGAGTCATAGACAGCCGATTACGCATGGAATGCACACTCTCCAAGAATGAAGATAACGGCTTCGTACCGCGTTTATCAACGGTTGACCCCCATGACTATGATAGGTGAAGAACATAGAGCGAAAGAAAAACCCCTTTATACCGCATTTCTTGATATAGAAAAGGCTTTCGATCGTGTATCTCAAGAAACTATATGGTGGAATCTGAGATTTCCTAATGTTCCTGAGGCATATGTGTATACTATCGCCGACATGTATAGAAATGCACGCTCCTTCGTAAGAACAACTGTAGAAGTGACAAAATTCATGCCAGTCACAGAAGGGGTTCATCAAGGTTCAGTTTTGAGTCCCTTTTTGTTCAGCTTAGTACTGTATACACTCACTGAAGATGCTCAGCAAAAAGCTTCATGGACTTTTATATGCGCGAATGATGTAGCAATATGCACGACAAATCGTCAGGAGATGAAGGTGGCCTTACGTGCGTGGAAAGAACAGCTACAGGCAGGAGGTTTGGTACTAGGCTAAGACCCAGTATATGGAATGTAACGTCACTACTCTTCGCACTGATCCAATAGTAGTTGATGGTCAGGTTGTCCACCATGTTGTAATTTGGTGAGCAACCTTCATCGCCGTATATTGGCTTCTCCGCTTGGCTTAAATGGCACGAGCTCACTGGAGTTACCTGCGATACTAGGCTGCCTATCAAACTTAAGAGGCTAGTTTATAAATCTGTCATAAGATCAGTTCCGATATACGGAAGCGAGACATGGGCAATGACAAAGCGGCATGTTCATCCCATTCACGTGGCCAAGATGAAAAAGTTGAGGTGGATGTGCGGAGTAAGGAGACTCAACAAGATCCGCAATGAGTACGTGCGTGGTAGCCTCGGAATACGCGATGTCGTCGACAAACTACAGGAAAACCGGCTACGATGGTATGGCCGTATCAAAAGGAGACCACCTGAATACATAGGCAACAAAACTCTTAGCCTCAACATACCCAGCAAACGGCAGAGGAGAAGACCGAAGTTGCGATGGCTGAGTGTAGTGACGAAGGATATGATGACCTGCGATCTCAAGGAAAGCAATGTTCCAAATAGAGCGAAGTGGAGTGAGAGAAGAGCAGATGCTGTCATAAGACGGGACAAATGCTAAGAAGAAGAGAAGAGTAATGTGTAATATTAACAAGAAAAAAAACTATTTTTGGCCGTACGAGCTGTTACCCTCAGCCTTTTTCCACAAGGAAAAAATTGCAACTACTGTTATAAGTTATGTATATATTATAATTATATTTATACATAACTATTATAATAATTATTATATCTTAGATTATTTTCTTATAAACTTAATTGGAATTTTTTGATATCAAAAGTTGTTTTAACTAACAGAAGTTAGACGGGCCTCCGGCAGTAATTGCAGTCTAAAATGATAATATATGATTAGAATACTGGTTACAGGTCTATGGCCATTACTAACATTACTGTGATACGGTTGTAAAGGAGTTAGTGATTAATGATCTTATGTCTGAATACGACGCGCGATGCGGTGCAGTGTATAACAATCTAACTAGCTAAACAATTTTTGAGAAATGACGTAATCATCAGATAGACAGATAAATAGTTTATTGTAGTAATAGCTTACACAAATATAAGAGAAAAAACCAACAAATTATGACGAAAACAAATCTTAAACTATTAAAAATCAACAACAATTATGAAATATTTCCATTGCGCGTGTAATGCAGTAGTGCAAAGGGTCCAGGCACAGGGCATAAGCCCCCATAGGGACAACACTGATTTTCAGCCTACACCCAGTCATCAGCTGAACATGCTGTTGGCCTCATCGATAAAAAAAGGAAAATTAAATAATATTACATATATACATATTATATTTTTTAACCATTTTTTGTTCATTATATTATTCATTATTATAATTATGTTATTTATTTTAAATACATTATATATAGTCAATACAATATTTTATATTTTTATTTTAATCTTTTTATATTTCTTTATGCGTTACCGACCTTAACAAAATGGTACATTGATTCAAAATGGCTGCCAACCAAAGTTTTTCATTTAAACCTATTAATTACTTGTTGCACATTTTAAAAAACAAACATTTTAATAATTATAACGTTAATCGGTCACATTTGAATATTAATTTAAATACGATACGAAAGGAAATACGATTCAATAGTTGGTAAACAAATCTATGTATTAAAGATTTCGTCCTGGTATATTAATACAGCGGCTCGTTGCTTTTTTTTTATTTTATTTACATTGCTTGGATACAAGTGTATTAGCCGAAACCCGTTTACAATTTGAATGTGACCAGTTACGAAAATATTTCAAACATCTAAATTTACCCATAAAATAACAAATTGTAATACATTTACAATCTTTTAAACATAAAATCAATTTTATTATGACGAAAACAATTTTGTTATATATTTTCGCTTTTAGTAACTTTACTCGAAGAAATTTTCAATTGTCTTTGTAAATAATCTTTCATTATTAGCTAAAAGCGTTGTATTATGTTTTCGATATATTTTTTCTTTGAAACAAACTTAGTATAATGTTTTCCATTTAATTATTATTAACAGCTTCGAATTATGGGAAAATTTGGATAGTATATATTAACATAATCCTTAAAGAACTGCTTTATTGTGACGAAGCAGCGCCGCGCATGCGTAGTCATCCGGAAACCAATTTCACAGCAAAGCCAGATTTCACTTAAAAATCTTTTAAACTTGTAAAGAAAGGATCTAAACCAAATAGATAAAATATATAAATATATATGTACAACATTTAGATATTGGATTTCCTGCAATTGATAGTTTGTATAGCGACATCAAAATTTTATAGAGCGTCTTCGTTTAGAAAATTTTGCATGACTATTGATATTAATTAAATTGCGAAACACATTGGCATAAAGGATCTGAACAATCTGAATTGCTTTTTTGCTGGTAGTCCAATAAACGTGATATCACCATCAACATCGAGTGAAATGGCAAAGAGGGCGTTTTATTGGTTATTTGTTTTAGCCCAACGGACCCACCGTCGCCTCATAGCAAATCGCCAACGGCAACGCCGGACAAACAAGGAACAGAGGATTTACAATATCTACCTCTTCTGAAAGGTATTTACACAAATTTAATATCTTATAAAGTTACGATCACGTCATGAGACGACTGCTAATAATAAGTCGTCTTAATAATCAACCACATCAATTACCTCTGCGCGGGATATAGCAGCTTTCTATCACGTTCACCCCATTGTCAAAGCATTTCGTGAAGATGTGCCAGCAGTTCATCTTCAGGGCGAGGCTGCCACTCAGTGATAAGATCACTTTAAGAGCCATCAATTAATTATTGTGGGTCGAGCGACGAGGACCTCAAGATTTTGAAATTAAAATTTACTAGAAATTCTTAAATCAGTTCAAATATTTAATGTTCTATAAAGTTTCATAGTAAATGAACAATGAACACACCTCTTAATGTTCCCACTATTGGGAATAAAACTACTGTCGCAAGAAGAGAGTCAAGGCTATATACCACCTGATTAAAGTTATTGATTTTAAAATACATCAGTGTCTACGCGATATTTTTGCTATCTCCGGAAACTCAGGGTATGTAGGGATCGTATTCTCCACCTTTTCAAAACAGATTGCACGACTTCCTTACATACTAAGCTATATATATTAAACTACAACAGTTACATAGCTTTATATTTTTTATTTATTCTTAAGGTACAGAAGACAGTCTTAATGCTATAATAACAATCTCTGCCAGTCAACCCTGGGAAGGACGAAATATAGTATTGTTCAATTCATAAAATCTTATTTTATTTGTATACCAAAGCGTGTTATTAAAAAAAGTTACCAATGTGCAGCATCACAAGAATATGGCAACATTCCAATGGCGTCACGGAGCGGCCCGCGGCTCGCCGACGGCTGCGCTGCTTCCGCCGCCGAGACGCGGATCAGCACAAAGTTTCTGCCGTCTAATTCCACTGACAGGTAATCCATCACACCACCATACACTAACCTCTCTATTACCACTTAGACAGACTAACACATATAACCTATTTAGGCAGTCCTAAATAAAATATCATTCTTTCTCTCTCTATTGATGCTCACTGTAAATAAAGAATATAGTTTTTGAAAACTGAAAGGTGGGGAGAATGAAAATTCATGGTTGAGGAATATCAGGGAATGGACTGGCATATCTGGGGCGTACGAATTGTTCCGCCAAACCAGGGAAAGAAAAGACTGCACCACGCTGATCGCCAACCTTCACTAGTTGGAGAGGCACTTTAAGAAGAAGCAGATATAGAATGTATGCTATGATTTATAATGAACGTGATTGGTGGTGGTAAATTTATTATATGTATTTATTAGAACATTACAATGTTCTAAGTAAATGCAAACTAACATAAGCTTTTGAAAGATGTTGCTAAGCAGACGATCTCCCGTACAGTGCAGGCTCCGCAACCGCGCACGCGTTTCATATATACTGCTAGCTCCCCGCCCGCTTTGCTGGCCGTAATATAACATTAGACTTGAGACTTGTCTAAAACATTCCTCGAAAGCAACAGTAAATTACTTTCTATAGCAACCGTTACTATAGCAACCGCATAAATAATACCAAATGAAAGTGTTTATAAAAACTTATTAGAAATAAAACGATGAAGGGTCTATTAAATTTAAAAAAATACATGTCCTTTTAACATTTAGAGGGCTTTCCGTGCCAAATACTCATGTTCTCGTATCGATACGTTCACTGGTTTTCACGTGATTGGCGAACGAAGATAACAGATTTTCATTATATAAATATTAAGGCACAAGGCTTCAAAGCTTTTAGGTAGTAGGTTCATTGTCACAAAGCGTGGGTAATCGGGCGAGGACAAATAATACAACCACACAATTTATAATTACATTGTATTAATTAGCCCCACTGGGCCAGCGCGGTGGATTAAAGCACAATTCCCCTCAATGAAGTTTTAGATGTGGAGATCTTTGAGGGAGGCCTATGTCCAGCAGTGGACGTCTGTCGGCTGATGATGAACTAGCTATAATCACACATGTTCTAAAGGGCACTTAATCGAACACGTAATGATCTCTCCAATGCGTCCCAAACAACCATCGTCTGTGATGCACATGTTGTCACTACCATTCGGAGCTGCGCCAGAGTGCAGAGACGCAACTGCCGATTGTATTGCCATCTCTCGCCGCTCTCAACAATATTGATGCACCATTATATATACACACTCGGCTCCTGATTGGCTGAAAATGTGCGCATTCTGATTGGTTGTAGTACATAGTCTTCTTCGCTGTGATTGGTAGTTCAGAATTTAAAGTATTATTTTATCTATAGAAGCCAAGTAGAAAATATAGAGCAAAACGCAACTCTCGATCTTGTCACCTCTCCTTGGGAAGAGGAGGTCTCTACAAGTTTATATGTACAGTCCAGGCTATTTCAGGGTCCTTCGGAGTACATTCTTATTGTCTCTGATAACGGATTGACACAAAGTGAGCGATATCCATCTAGGCGTTAAAAATTTAAAATAAATTTATTAATTACTAACACTACTACTACTACTACACAAAAGACGAATAGTAAATAAAGCAGCAGTAATCTAGAATCATTGGTATTATTCAACTACTGCATTAAAACATGAATGAGAAGGACGGTTGGAGCTCGCAAGTAAGATATTACTGCTGGTAAGTCTCTGCTGTTGGAGACTGTCTAGGAAGGTATCACCGCTGCGCCTAAAGCAACGGACAAACAGTAGTGTGAAAACACTACTGTGTTCAGGTTTGAAGAGCGCAATAGCTAGTAAAATTACTGGGATAACGAGACTTAACATCTTATGTATCAAGTCAGTGGGCACAATTTGTTCCTATGAAAATTTTATAATTTTTTTCAAGTACCCTCATATGTCACAGATTGTTAAGTTCGGTTGAAAGCGATCCAATAGACGAAGATCTTCCGCCAGCAATTGATAGTAAAGCCGTGATCTGGGAGACTTCCTTCACCGAGCCACGGGCCAAGAGTAACCCTGTAGAGCCCAAACAGAGCGTCGACACCGGACCCGCCGTGAGTAACGATTTTATATTATTTTATTGCTTTTACTCATTTCTATGCAAAAGGGTATTTATCGTCATTTTTCGTTTTTTCTACCGTTCCTGTCAACACCAACATATTTATTGTTTAGAAAGTTGATATCATCATTAACCAATGGACGCTGTCCACATAGCCCCTCCCCCCCTCTCCCGAAGGTTCCCAAAATTCGGGTAGGAATTTTGGGAATCTTTGAGAGGATTTCGCCATTTTCCACCACGCTAGCTAATGTGGGTTAGTGGGAGCCAGAGTCACGTTTGTTGATTAGCAGGGTGCACCGTGAGCAGGTGAGGTAGACTTGAGTCCAGAAAGTAGACAGTTTCATAATAAAATTACGTCTAGGATTTTTTTATAACCTTCCTATTCTACAACTTTCGTGTTTTATACTAAACTTAGTTATATATAAATATATGTGTGTGTAAATGTATCAAATGAAGTCGAAGTAAAAATGGGAATCAAACTGATAAAGACACTGCCTAAATTTACATATAAGTATAACGCTGAAAATTAAGTAATATCTCCCTTTCAGGTTGATAAACTGATAAGCATAACGCCTACGTCACCGAAGCCACCGGAAAACGCGTTGTCTCTGGCCATTGACGCTAAAGTCATCGAGAAGAACCACAAGAACACTCTAACCATAGACAACAAGTCAGCCCCAATCGCGTCGCCCGACCCGCCGCGCATCAACGCGTGGGCCAGCAAGGAACCGCCGAAGCTGGTCCCGAAACCGAAACCGCTGTGCCTCGACGCGGCCCAACTGGAACAAAACCTGAACGCGCTGAAGAAGAACAGCGGCTCCGTCAACCTGAACACCATGAACATCTTACCGCCTTACATCAACGTCGTCACGCCGAACAAGTTCTCCGAGTCGAAGACGATACAGATCGATCCCAAAAAGGCAGTCATACACGATCTGCCAAAGGAGCCTGAGCATAAGGAGGAGAAGGGGAAACTGAAGCAGTCCAGCTCCGCCGCGAGTCTGCTGAATGGGCCCATGACCGACGTGCCGTACGCCGACAGCGACAACGCGTCCTCCAGCTCCGGCAGCAATCAAAATGGCGTCAACAGCAAAATCTACTCGGAGGTTATAATCGGGAAGAAAATCGCGAAACAGGGTAGCAACGGCGGCGATTACACCGGTGATACCGAAATCAGCTGTTAATGTGTATTGTGCAAGCTGTCAGTGAAATATTGGTTGTGGTGTTTGGTGGTGTTTGCGTCGGTGTCGCCCCCCTCCCCCACGCGGGAGGAGACCTTACTACTAATCAGAGTTAAACGAGAATCATAGTTACTTGTCGGTTGTAAATAAATATGTTCTATTGACGGCGTAAGTTTTAAATAAGATGAACACTAAATAATGAATATATATATATATTCATTATTATATATGTATAGATAATATAATTAAGTGGTAGTTTATTTCAGGGTTTGTGTTATCGGTGGTGTAAAAATTTATTGTTGTATTGATAAGAAATAATATTTCATTTTTCAAATATGGCGGAGACGCTTCCCGTTGCGCTTGTAGGTGAGTGTAGTCGTTTCGTCTGCTCGATTTGCTCAATGTTTTGCGATGTGTTGATGTTGAGATGTTTTTTTTTTATTATTCATATTATTGTAATATAAAATTAGGATAATATAGTATATATATTTGGATAAGTTATTCACGCGGTGGGATAAGTTGTTGAGTATTTGTACAATTCCTGCTTAAAGCGAAACTATCATTATGTTTATTGTTGGATCGTCCTTCGGAGTATTCGAGGATTATATCAGAGTATTGAAATTAAACGCACATTGATTAGTTAAATCGCCTCATAGACGATCAGGAGGATGCATTTTAAAACTAAGTTAACTAATTACTTCAGAATATTAGTTAGTCTTTAATACGCTGAAAGGTTTTCACGGGCATACGATAACGGTACGGTTGCTGTAGTACACAATTAACCATCGTGAATATAATTCAATTAGATGGAGACATTTTGAAATGTATTATTGAATATTACAAAGGTCAAGATAAGTAAGCCACTGTGGCGCTATGGCTGAGAGGTTAATAACACAAAGGTTTGTAGATCGATTCCCGCAGTGAAGTTTCGTTAGATGTGTCTTCAAACCTTGATCAGTTATCATCGCTGTTTTTCAGCTATCAATATTATGTATTACTCCATTATCAATGGACCTCGTCATCACTCAAAATCACGTGAAATCGTAGATAAAAGATAAAAACTGTTTTATATAACGCATTTTCCGTTTCGTAGGTTATAGATAAAGTAGTTATCGCTTCAGGTGTTTGTAAATAAAACAATACTACGTAGTGATTTGTGTAATTCCGCCCTTAAAAAAAAATAAAAATAAATAAATAATAATAAATAAACATAATCGTAATCATCAGGAATAGTTAGCTGCGTAGTTTAACTGTACTCAGCCCCCAAGGTCGAAACATCTTCCTTCTTCAGATATCTCTGCAATTACCTTTTGTTGTTATGTTAACTGCATCATTAGTAAGTTACCGCAGTATAATAGTTAAATAATAAATTATAGTTTTATTATATATACAAATATATATATATACACATATATATATGTGAGTAATAAATGTGTGACACACACACACATTTTGAAGAAAATGCTTTAATTACACAAGTAAGATAGATTAAGGGATGAAACTGTATTTTGTTTTAATAGTAGTGCCAAATGTTAAGTTACACCGCCTCTGGGGAATGCGTTCGTGTAACGGCTTAACCGTTTTACGAGGCATGAAATGGACAGGGTATCACGGTTATTTTTTTTATTTTTTTCATATAAACAATAACTTAACCTGTCGCGTTAATCGTTAACCGTACGGTTAACATTAATTCTTCTAACTGAACGCCAGTTAAAAACTTAACCCTCTGCACCGCGCCTCAAGCATTGATATAAACATTACTCTCGATTATTTTCTTTATAAATATATATATATATATATATATCTATACAATTAAGCGATTAGTCGAGCAGGACGTTCACCTGGTGTTAAATGATACGCCTATTCATAACCTGGCGCTAGTTAGGTTAGATATACTGCACCATACAGCGTTTGTCGCCTGAGACATAAGATGTAGAGTATCGTTACCCCAGTAATTACACTACATTAGCTACAGCGCCCTTCAAACCGGAACACGGAACAAAATATATGTGATAGCTCCCTCTTGCTGGGGACTGTCTAGGTACCGCCGCAAGGCTTATTTCCACTGGCAGACAATAGTGTGTAAACATTACTGTGATCCGGTTTAATGGGAGCTGTAGCTAATGTAATTACTAGGGTTACGATACTCAACATCTTATGGCGACAAGCGTAATGTGGTATAGGGTGTAACTTCCTAACTAGCCCCATTTTATTATGAGCGGGAGTATATCTTACCATAAGATGAATGTCCCACCCGTCGTGTCGCTCAATTTAATAAAAAAAATACACCAGCGTGGTGATAGATGGTCTTATATCTCTACTTCTGAGAGAACACTTCGAGTCCCAATTGTGGGAATGTAATGTGGGCTATTTATTTACATGTATTTATTATATATATTGAATATTGACACCGTATACGACAAAATAATAGTTAAGATAAAAACAATAGTTCTTTTTGTTGACTGTAGTAAACATTAACAGAACAGTAAATTTTACTGGTGGTATGCCCCTCGTTGGTCACCGTCTAGGTACCACAGCAGCGCCTATTGCAGCCGAGAAACAATAGTGTGCAAACATTATTGTGTTCCAGTTTTGATGGACGCTGTAGCTAGTGTAATTACATAAGTAATTAAACTTAACATGTGTTATCTCAAGACGACGAGCACTTGGTGCAGTTGTATATCATTCTAATTAGCGCTACTATGTTATGAGAAGGAGTATCACTTACCATCAAGTGATCGTCCTGCTTGTCTCCTAATTTAACATCTCTTGTCTCAGGCGACGAGCGCAATGTGTCGTATATATCATCACAACTAGCACCATTTTCTTATGAGCAGGCGTATCACTTACCATCTGGTGATCGTTTTACTCTTCATTGCATTTTTTTTATATTTAACTATATAATTACTTTGTCCGTACAAATATTAATGAACAATAAAATTTTAACGATAACGATAAAATTAAACTTGAAAGTTTCACCATCACTTTTATAATGTTGCTCAATTTATAGATATTTTTTTTTTATTAGATTAAACTGAGTTTTTTTTTTAAATTGAACTTCCTTATAAAGAGAGGGCAATGGTGGTTGTGAATTAAATTTAACCTGGTGAGCGTTAAACCAAAAGCGAAGTTCCTCCTCCGGTAGACGAGTGACTTTGATATGTTATTCATTATTTTTATCTATAAGTGTCGGGTATTGAAGAACAACGAAATTTACGGAATCCCTCTATCTTAAAAAAAGCACGAGTTTTTTTTAATATGAAGCCTCAAAACGCAAAGGTTTTTTTATATTGAGTCTAGAAAAGCACGGGGTTATTTTTTATATGAAAATTAAAAAGCGTGGAATTTTAAATATGAAAAGGGGGGTAAAAATGTGTATATTTTTTATTTACACTCAAAAATATTTTTTTTATAAAGTGATTCAAAAGGCACAGGTTTTTATATTGAGTCTTTAAAAGCGCGGATTTTCTTTTAAATGAAAATTAAAAAGCGAATAATTTTTAATATGAAAGATGCTTAAGAAACCCTGTTTTTTTTTATGTACTATCAAAAAACAGAGGTTTTTTTATATGAAGTCACAAAAGGCACAAGTTTTTTTTAGTTAGAGTCTGTGAAAGTTTTAGAATATACTATTAAAAAACTATTTCGTTTTAATAATTTTCATTAATAGCTAATAATTAATAGAGCAATACTCTAGAACGTCAGCAGCAGCTTGTGAACGCGAGCAAAGTTTCGGGGACACTACAAATGTTCGTCTAAGATTTTAGGTTAAGCTAAAGGTTATTTTATAAATTTATATGCATGTTAAATGGTGTGGCCGCGGCCGGAAGCCACAATATCAATGTTGCTTGTAAATTTGAAGTTCTTACGTAGCGACGGTTTCCTCTTGAGATGTAAATTGTAATAAATTGTAATGTTTATTGTAAAGTGAATATGTTTATTTACAATCAATCTGTGTAAGCTGCTCTTCTACATTGTTACACTTGCCAGATAACTCGTCGATGTTGGCAGTTCGTGAAACCGCAAGGCGGGACCTAAATAAACTTTTTTTTTTTATTATATAATGCTGTAAAGAAAATATTTTATAATCAATACATAATTATAAACAAAGTTATGTATAAATAATATTAATATTAACAATATGTAATTGATATTTAAAAAATAAAGTCATTAATGTATTGTTTGGAGTTTTATTTACAATTTAGCGATGATGCTGTGTGAATATCGTAACTAGTGTTCACTCTTTGGAGGCTTTCCATAATCTACTCTTATAATGTTATGATAAAATTTCAAGAGAAAACTACATAACTCATTGAAATTCTTATACAAACACTTTAAAACGGGATCAATGGAATATGCTCTTCCAAGAAGACTACTTCAACATTATATTACCAACCTAAAGTCTATTTAAATTACAACTAATAGGAATACCAGCTGATCCTCGCTCGCTTTGTTGGTCGTAACACGTACTTTTGAAAAAAAATTTAGCAAAATCTATTCTTAGCTGACCTTTAAACATACAAGTGAAGAAACTACAAAATTTTAAATGTTTACATCTAATATTTAGGGAGATCTCGTAATGAATCAGTGGATTTCTAGATGTTTCCTTTCTTCTTCTTTGTCCTGCCCTGGTCCCACTTTATGTAGGGTCGGCACAACATGTTCTTCATTACCGAACATGTTGTAAATAGTTTTGGCTAAACTTTTTACGATCGGCCGCCTGCCTGACATCAACCCTCTTTTTGGGAATATTTGGGGACTTTTTTTTTTTTTTTCTTCTTCATTTGTATTTCGCTGTCGTTACTAAAATTCACAAATGTACATAACTTAAATATTAAAGTCATTGGTACATGCCGAGATTCGAACCCGCGACCTTCGGATTGAAGGCCGCACGCTCTAACCATTAGGCCAGCGAGCTACTTCTAGATGTTTCCTTTATTTGAAAAATTTTGCTAGGTTATATACAAAGTAGCTGATAAATCTGTATTCGTACACAATCATTCGCCGGCCTTTTATCTTAATGTTTTCTATTACTTATTGTTATATTTGTGGATATTTGACTTGTATGTTATTGAGAAATAGTATCAACTAAGTGGATACTTCATAATATATTCACATAATGTCACTTTAGAACATAGTTATTTAGCTACTAACAGATACCTACTCATGTGTCTTAACATATATTCAGTACATAACAGTGGCGATGAGGTTAAAAAGTGAACATATGAACAAAAAGGCAGTAAATTTTGAAGAATTTAATCCAAACCAACAATTGGGATATAATGATATATATCGATTAAAATTTTGTTTCGATGCTAATGGCGTCGTATTAGATCCAGCTAACAGAGCTAATTTTTTCAGTGGGCAGCGAGTGTATGAGATTTTGAAGGCGTTAATTACTCCTAAATATACGAGTGATGTAACATTCAGTGAAATTCAAACAATTTTGACAAATCACTATAGCTGTAAACCTAACGAAATTTCGGCTTGGATTAAATTTTACAATTGCGATTACAAACGTGGTGAAGCAGCTCGCGACTACATTGCACGATTGCGTAAACTTAGTGGCCGGTGTGACTTCATAGACCTGGAGCGAATGTTACGCGATAGGCTGGTGTGCGGCATGGGCGATAAAAATTACAATACGAACAGTTAAAACGAGACAATATATGTTATCAGCTGTGGTGGACGCTATGTTATCATCAAAAACTGCAGTGCTGGACGTCCGTATGATTCAGTGACAACACGGCCGATGTTGGTGCCGGTGCTGACGAACCGATGGATATCAATGCTTTACACAAGACCGGTTCTTGTTATGGTTGCGGTGAAAGCCATAGTGGCGAGTGTCAATTTCTTAACGCGGTCTGTCGGTATTGTAAGGATAAAGGACATTTAGAAAAAGTATGAAGAACCCTCCCTTTCCAACTCTGTGGGGGCACGCCGGAGCACACAGCGCACCCCTCCTCGGGCTCTTGCATAAGCGTAGGCAACGGATTCCCCTGAACCCGTTACCAAGAGGCCATGAGAGCCAAGTGAGTAACCTCTCCCGACTCGCTGTGGCAGATCCGATCTTGGTCTCAACACCACCCGTTATAAGGCCGCGGAGGATAGGGAGAACGGCGCATCGCAATGCCGACACTCCTCTTCCCTCGCGGCCCCACCGCCGCTGCATCAGCGGTGCGGCACCGGTTAGTCGCAGAGGTTACTCCCTCAGCAACTACACCTCAGCAGCAAAGGGCAGCATAAAGCCGCCCATGTGGCCCTTCGGCACGCATCTGAAGTGAGCTCACGGTGGAGCACCGGAGCTCTAACCTGGAGCGGCCGCCTCGGGCATGCCGGGTAGGTTCCTCTTCGCTTCACCGTAGGCGAGCCGGCCACGTCTACTAAGCCCGTCCGCCACAAGGCAGGAACCTGTTGAGGGGGACCAGGCGGGGTTGGCTCGGGTCCCGTGACTTGTTGTACAGGACTCCTTACACCCCTCCCACAACAGCAAATAAGGGCAAATAAATAAAACAAAAATTTCTAAACAATTTATTATTAAACATATTTCGCCGTACACAAAATACAAAAGTAAACAATTCACCTTCAACACTACTGTAGTGGCCGGGGTGCCACCGCCTTTGCCTTGTTGATGCACCGGTGCACATAACTATACATTTTATAACCTTATTAAATCTATTAATACTTTAATATAAAATAATTAAGTAACAAATAGAAAAAATTATCAATACGTTTCACAATTGTACATTTCCATAATTTTCCATAAAAAAAAAAACAATATTCTTCACAGAAAAATCTCTCATCTTTCAAGGGCAATGTGTTGCCATTATTATAAATGTTGCCCGTAAACAGATTTATATCCATGACAACTTATTTGGTTTGGTCTCATACATTTCCAAGCAAAAGTAAAGTGCAATTTATAATCTGTAGAACATAAAGTAGGCCATTAAGAAAATTTTCATCTAAACTTTTTAACGCTTAAAACTTTGAATGAAAGAAAAAAAATAACATCAAAATAGTGGCAACATTTTCTTCTAAAGTAAAAGTTACTTTATAGAATAGGCTGTGTGGCCCTTGACCATAGCCCGTCTCCTATGAGACTAATTAAAACACAAATACTTTACTGTGATCAAGTTCGTAAGTACACATAAAAAATGGCAGTTGTTCATTATTCTAATTGGGGTCAATATTGTATAAACTATCTTAATTTTTTTTTTTTTAATGAAACTAAAGGCTGACAACACTGATGACTAATTTGTAAATTTTTCGTGTATTTATTATTAAAGATTAAAACAACTAAACATTATTCTATCCATAGACAAAATATTTTTAAAGTGTATCCATCAAGTATATATTGTGTAGTGTATCTTTGATGGAGGCCTACCTCCAGCAGTGGACTTCTATCCGCTGGTGATGAGGATGATGATGATCCATCAAGTAATTTTTCAAAAGCATTTTCCGCCATTGGCTACAGTTACACAACACTTTAAAATCTAAGTGAAAAATTTATATTTTTCATAAATGTTATAACTTGAACAACTTTATTGATTAATTACGCCATTTTGGAATATTTTAATATATTTCAATGACATATTGCGAAATTCTATTCCCTCATTGACATTGACGTAATATTCTCAAATTTTATGTCATTTAAGATATATACACAATGTCCTTTTCAACTCGTTATAAACTACAAATTTTAGCGCCATTTTGAATATTTATTTATTCAATTATTAATTTTTTTGATTAACTAAATTAAATAATAAATTTTTCGCTTTATTAAAAAAGCCACATATATTAGAATATATACACAATATACCCTTTCAAATTACTTCAAATCCTACCGCTATATCGAAACGATATTTTCAAAAATTTTTATATATTTGGCGGGAAATATATATCTCTTACTTTGTCGAAGTACCCTCATCCACTATAACTAACGTCCGCGTACCTTCTTTAAAGGACTCGCTATAACTATTCATTAGGGCACTTGTCCCAGCTGCGACGATGAACGAGTTGGCGAGCAACGAGAAATGAGCGTGTACCTTCGATAATCTTGTCGCTGGCCTGGAAGCGCGCGTGCGGGGACGAGCGGCCGGGACGGTACACTGCGAACCTCTAATGGGAAAGCGCCGGCTCGCTCGGCGAGTACACCTGTATCATCGGCGAGAAAACTGCATGGTCGGCGAGTTAATATGTAACATCGACGAGTAAACCTCATTCTCGGCTAATAAGCCTGATGTCTCGACGAGTATCCTGATGACTCAACGAGTAGCCTGACGTCTCAGCGAGTAAGCTTGATGTCCCGACGAGTAGCCTGACGTCTCAGCGAGTAAGCTTGATGTCCCGACGTGTAGCCTGACGTCTCAGCGAGTAAGCTTGATGTCCCGACGAGTATCCTGATATCTCAACGAGTAGACTGACGTCTCGACGAGTATCCTGTTGTCTCGACGAGTATCCTGACGTCTCAGCGAGTAAGCTTGATGTCCCGACGAGTAACATGACGTCTCGACGAGTATCCTGATGTCTCGAAGAGTAGCCTGACGTCTCGACGAGTATCCTGTTGTCTCGACGAGTATCCTGACGTCTCAGCGAGTAAGCCTGATGTCTCGACGAGTAACATGACGTCTCAACGAGTATCCTGATGTACCGACGAGTAGCCTGACGTCTCAACGAGTAAGCCTTATGTCCCGACGAGTAGCCTGACGTCTCAGCGAGTAAGCCTTATGTCCCGACGAGTAACATGACGTCTCAACGAGTATCCTGTTGTCTCGACGAGTATCCTGATATCTCAACGAGTAACATGACGTATCGGCGAATAAGCTTGATGTCTCGACGAGTTGCCTGACGTCCCGACGAGAAGCCTGACGTCTCGGCAAGTAAGCTTGATGTCCCGATGAGTAACATGACGTCTCGACGAGTATCCTGATGTACCGACGAGTAGCCTGACGTCTCAACGAGTAAGCCTGATGTCCCGACGAGTAGCCTGACGTCTCAGCGAGTAAGCCTGATGTCTCGACGAGTAACATGACGTCTCAACGAGTATCCTGTTGTCTCGACGAGTATCCTGATATCTCAACGAGTAACATGACGTATCGGCGAATAAGCTTGATGTCTCGACGAGTAGCCTGACGTCCCGACGAGAAGCCTGACGTCTCGACGAGTATACTGATATCTCGACGAGTAACCTAACGTCTCGGCGAGTAAGCTTGATGTCCCGACGAGTAACATGATGTCTCGACGAGTATCCTGATGTACCGACGAGTAGCCTGACGTCTCAACGAGTAAGCCCGATGTCCCGACGAGTAACATGACGTCTCGAGGAGTATCTTGATGTCTCGAAGAGTAACATGACGTCTCGACGAGTATACTGATAACTCGACGAGTAACCTAACGTCTCGGCGAGTAAGCTTGATGTCCCGATGAGTAACATGACGTCTCGACGAGTATCTTGATGTACCGACGAGTAGCCTGACGTCTCAACGAGTAAGCCTGATGTCCCGACGAGTAACATGACGTCTCGACGAGTATCCTGATGTCTCGAAGAGTAACATGACATCTCGACGAGTATACTGATATCTCGACGAGTAACCTGACGTCTCGGCGAGTAAGCCTGATGTCTCGACGAGTAACATGACGTCTCGACGAGTATCCTGATGTCTCGTAGAGTAACATGACATCTCGACGAGTATACTGATATCTCGACGAGTATACTGATGTCTCGGCGAGTAATCCTGATGTCTCGGCAAGTAGCCTTACGTCTCAGTGAGAAAGAGTGCCCGCTCAGCGAGTCTGATCGCAAAGCAAGGTTCGCACATGGATTATTATATGTCATTGAAAACTCTTACCGCTGCGACAGAATCTATCAGATATCTATTTCTCTCAGTCACACGCGACTTGCACCTACTGTACGTTTCTTCAGAGAGAAAACAGTTGGTGGTTGATCGTTTCATCATCAGCGCTTGGGACAAATGCCTCACGAATTTAAAAGAGAATATATAGAATGTATATATACTTATATCCTTCAAATTTTATTAAAAAGTTACATCTTCCGTTTATCTTCTCCCTTACTCTCTACTCACACAACTACATACCCTGTGCTGTTAATTCAATATGACATAGTAAACTAAGATTAAATGAATCTCTTATTATACATTTATTGGTTACAACTTTAACCGGACTATTTAACCGTCAAATTAAACTCGAACCTTTTTTTTTTCTTTCTATCATAAACATTTCAAATGTTTGAAAATCTTCAGAAATAATAATATATATGCTGCATAGTATTCTTGAGCAAGTATTGCAGAAACAAAAATGACACGCTCCAGCTCAAAATTATTCATAAACCACGTCTTCCTCGAGCACACACCGCCATCTGTGAAGGTGGTCAGAAAATTATTTTAAACAAAAAAAAATTCTTCTTTTCATATTCACTTAAATTTATTATCAATTTCATGTTGTTTTAAGTGACTATGATGCCGCAGCCGCTGTCGTATGTTTTTTATTCGACAATGCGTAAAAAATAACGACAAAGTACCGCAGCCCTTGTTTCCGTTTTATAACAACAGTGTGCAAAAATTACTATATTCCGGTTTGAAGGACGGTGTAGCTAGTGGAATTACAGAGGTGACAAGATTACACGTCTTATGTCTAAAAACGAGTAGTACCATTGTTATAGGCAGGCGCAACACTTACCATCAGATGAAGCCTCACACATTCTGCTCGTCGATAGAGACATATTAAAGCTCGTTACTCCAGTAATTTCACTAGCTACAGCGCCATCTAAGCCGGAACACAATAATGTCTGCACTGCTGTATGTTAGCTGCTACAGGCGCTGCAGTGTTACCTAGACAGTCTCCAGCAACAAAGACCTGCCATCAGTGAAAAGAGTACTCGCCAAGAATACTTCGGCTCTCATGATGACAGCCGGAACACAGCGGTGCTGTCATGGATTTACGATATGGGGATAGGTAGCTAGACGAGTTTGTCTAGACGGCCTTACCACCAGCCAACCACATAGGGGGGGGGGCTTGTTCACTTAGTAGTACGCTATGAAGGCAGTTATACTTTAAGACTAAAGTAATTATTGTATGCTGGTGGGGAATGGTCATCATTCCTGTCACACTAGGGTAGCTCCCGAATCCCAGCAGTGAGAACATTAAGACGACTGTACTTTTGTTAATTTTTTTATACCTTCTCAGTGGATAGCGGTGGAATGTTGGAAGTCACCCTTGTCCAACTGCCTCTGTGACTTCCTGGGCTCGTACAGCAGCATTGTACTCCGCTCGGGGCTGGTCTTGTTGCGGTGCATGTCTACACAGAATCTTTATTTGTAACATAGAATATTTATACAGCATAGTGACGGTATCGGGATGTTCACCTGTTATTAATACAAACATTAATATGTTCCGGTTTGAAGGGTGGTGTAACTAAATTCCTTTTTTTATTCCACAAAGAAACGATCGAGATGTGCACCTGATAGTAAATAGTCTGCTTATATTAACGCAACGTTATTAAGATGATATACACTGCGCCGCATTGTGCTCACTGCATTAAGGAATAAGATGTTAAACGAGATTGAAGTCTAGTAATTACATTAGCTGCAACATCCTTCAAACCGGAACGGTATAATGTCTGCATACGAGTGTTTGGCATCAGAAATAGAAGCTGCGGTGGTACCTATTTAGACGGTAATGGAAACCTACCACCAATGTACGGTTACTAGGGTAAACCATGCGTCTCGAAGAGAGGAGCACATATGAGTGGTTATCAGGTGAACGCTCTAGTTGTATCGCTTATTCAAATAAGATAAGAACTGACATCGCAGACTGAGCCGCCGTTTGTGATGGCAGCTGATCTCCAACTGCCTGCGGACCAGCTGGGAGGCGGAGGCCGGGCGCGCGCTGAGCGGCGCGGCGACAGTCGGAGCGCCGACGTCCGAGCACGCTGCCTTCACCGGCATCTCTGCGCAGAAGTAAACATTTAAGAATAATTACAAATATTTAGTATCTTAGAATATTTAAGAATATTCTTAAATATTCTATGTATTTAATAATATTGTTAAGATTAAATATTATTGCACACTGTCTTACAAAGTATGTATATTCGGCAAAGCATGACTGTCGGGTGAACCACTGACCGGTTAAAGATTGCAGGAAATTATTGGATGAAGGTGATGGATTCTTCGATACCGTCTGATCAGCTACCACCCTAACGTCCGCCTTAATAATGCATCGCTGTCTGACGCGAGCTGATACCATCTGGACGATCACGTGAAATCGAAGACGTGTGTTATCCCATTTTAAACGAAAAAGTACAAGTAAATAATTTTCTGTATCTATATAAATAATGAAAATGGGTTTTTTTGTCAATCACGTGAAAACTAGTGAACGTATCGACACGGGGACGTGAGCACTCGACGTGGAGTGATTTGTAGATGGCTGTAAGATATTTGTTTTATGAATTTCATAGAATCTTCACAATTTTATTTCTTATTAACGTTTATGAATATAATCATCTGGTATTATGTATGCGGTTGCTATAGTAACGGTTGATGTAGAAAGTCACTTGGTTTAATTCTACATTCACAGAACAGCTTGTATATATATATATATATACTGTGACATGTAAAAAAAAATATTTTATACAGTATCATGTATTTCACTTTGACGACGCCTTGAGACATAAGACGTCAAGCTCGTTAACCCAGTAATTGTACTAGCTACAGCGCCCTTCAAGCCAGAACACAGTAATGTTCGCACAGTACTGTTTGTCAGTTGCAATAGGAGCTGCTGTGGTACCTGGACGGTCTCCGGCAACAGAGACACTACCACCAGTAGAGGAGTGGGTATCCCGTTATCACGTCTTAATTTTTTTTTCTCTTATGTATATTTTTGTGGACACGTGACATATGATGGGTACCTCTCTCGGTGAGTACGATCTCGCGATGCAGACGCGACAGCTCAGCGTCCCTCACGAACACCCGATGCTTGTCGTACGCCGGGTCCCAAGTTCTGTTCGCGCCGCTCGCGTACTTCAGCTCCGAACTCTCCGCTTTATCATCGTCTTCCTGAATGGATGAGTTCTTCGACAAGGCGTTCGTTTGGCCAGCCTGTGGATTATTACCATAACCGTAAAAATGGAGTTCCTTTAATAATAATTCTAGTACTATCTTTTTATTCGACGAAATGAGGAGACGAGCAAGAGGTTCACCTGATAGTAAGTGATACTAGTTAGGATATAAACAGCATCATATTGCGCTCGTCATTGTTAGACATGAGATCTCGTTACAAAACATTTGTGATGCATCTGGTTTTTAGATGTAACTGCTGATCATCAGTCGAGGGTCGCAAACCTGTTTGCAACCTCGGTGGTATGAAATAATTGAGAAAATTTGAAGGTAATATTTATCTTGAATGAAATAAAATCTGATCTGTGGTGGTGACTGATGGTAAATACTGCCGCAATTCTCCTGGCAGACTGTATGAATATTGTTCGGATTTCAAGGGCGCTGTAGTCAGTACAATTATTAAGACATCGAGATAATACGTTTCATAACGACGGGCACAATGAGGAGCAGTGTAAACTTCCTAACAGGGTGTATGGCTTATCTTCAGATGAAGGCCCTGCTCATCTCTAATTAATTTTTTTTCCTATAGATACAATTATAACTAGTACCTTATTTTTTTTTAATGTAGGACTCGACTGCGGTCGGTTCTTGAAATCATAGGTCTTTATGATGCCGCTCTTTTTCCTGGTGATCGGAGACAGCTTCCTGAACTCGCTCCTTGGCTCCAGCTCTATCCGCACGCTCTCGCTCACCGTGCTGTTGCTGCTCCTGCCGAACAGCGGCGACAGTTTCGGCTTGGTGCCGCTGGTGTCCGTGTCCTCCACACTCTCTATGGTTATCGTCGTGTCCACGCTGTTAGGCTTAATGCTGATCGGTTTGACTATGATCACGCCGCTCTCCAGCTGCTTCTCGCGATCTGCTTCGGCAGCGTTGGGATCAAAGTTCGGATTCTCGAAGCCAGTTTGAGTTGCTATGTCATCGCTCTCCGCTGTGAACGTCTGTGACGCCCTATCGGCGGGCCTGCTCAGCAGCTGCTTGCGCCTCTCCAGGTCCGCGTGTATGTCAGTCTGAACACGTAAATTAATGTCGCCATATCTGCGCACTATGTAGTTTAGCAGCCAGTGGTAGCCTTTGCGTAAGCCGGGGTCGATTTTCGGCTTCCTGATGTTACCGTCCGACGGGTACGCGCTGTACGACTCCACCAGAGTTGGACATCTGTACCTGAATATGTTTCATATTAATTACTTATACCATCGGAGTTAAATATTAAGGTATTTATACTGGTGAGTAGGTCGTCTGTCTAGCCACCACCATTACTGTGTTTCGGATTGAATGGTACTACCAGCCAGTGAAATTACTCCGGTAACGGAAATTAATATCTTATATTTCAAGACGACAACCACAAAGCAGTTTAGCGTATATCACTATCCCCACGTTGTTATGGGCAAACGTAACTTTTTACCATCAGGTAAACGTCTCGCTCGTTTCGTCGCTTTAAACAGTAAGAGGTTTAAGAGAGTCGCTGGGAGTTGACGAGACCAGCACAAAAGCGAGAGGTCGGTGTTGGCGAAATAAACATCATGGAAGAAACCACATGACATAAACTCCACCAGATGTGCAACTTGTTGAGTTTGGGAGACGATCGTAGCGTCAGAAATGCGTACCTTGGAAGCCGATTGATTGTCGACCTATCGACCAACCAAGGTAGCGCTGGAAGGATGCCGTGGAGCATGACTTACCTGAGCTCCAGGCAGTGGACTGGCAAGCGGCAGTGCGAGACAGACAACGCTGGCGCTCCTTTGTGTCGGAAGCTAAGACTCACTTTGTGTCGCTGCACCAGAGGAAGAAGTAAGTATACTGTGATTATCACATACTTGTTAACAAGCGGTTCAATCTTCAGTTTCTCAACGACGTCGATGTCGTCGAGAGCACCATCTTTGTCTTGTTTGTTTGCCAACACCAGCACTGGTTTACCTGGTCACATTGGTTACTTATTATAATTACGAAGAACACCTTGGCCAAAAATATTGACGTAAAACTAATCATACACGATTTACGATCTAGGCGGTTGATCAAATAAAAGTAGTTATTATATTGTCACTTGTTTACTAGACGTAGAAGGGAACTTTGCTACAGTTTCACACGATTTTAAGTGACAAACAACCCTTATATTTTTTTGTTTCGGGGAGTAATCTTCTAAAAATGCCCTGCTTTTGGGACGAAGTCAGCGTTATGTGAGCTTCTTTCTCACTAAAACACCCTCGGTGGCCTGCATCAGTGCATTGCGGAGGGGCCTAACCTTCCTCGGCACCATCGCTGAGCCATACACTGGTCTCACGCAGGTTCCCTTGTTGAGCGATAAGGGCCCCCACCCTCAAGGCCCGCGAAACTCTTAGACCCTTTCAGTCTGCTGCTACGATAGTCAGGGCTTACCTTAGTCCTATTCTTCTTAACCTGGGACTAAAGAGCTGAAGTAACAATCTACCTAAGACTGGAACAATGCAATGCTGTTAGTACAGCAGGCGAATTTGAAAAGCAGTTGTATGCATATATTAAATGTTATAATTTAAAAGGCGCTGTATCTGATATCGTCTCTCTCGAGGAGACGAGCGTAATTCCTTTCTGTGTAAATATCCTAACCAGGTCCTCGCGGTTGTAACGAATTTAGCGTGTAGTGGATAACAGCTAAAGCTGGGCTTATAGCCGATGATCGACCTAAATGGCATTCCTTCGAAAACTCCTATGTTTAGCAATTGACTAAAATTGTCTGATAGCAATGATAATATTGAGCTAGCTTACTGTTTACCAATATTTATTCCTGCGACAGATTTTAATTATTATACAACCAAATACATAAACTTCATAGTATAACAGACTGACTTTATGGTAACTCCTTAAATAGATGAGTACCATTACATTTCTAAAGGTACATAATTTTAAAAATTCTTTCACTTTACATCCTGTACCACTTCAATCAGATAACATTACATAAACATTGTAATGTCTGTAGATTAAATGATATTGTAATTTTTATTCAATTGTGCTTTAATACTTGGATATTGAAAATGTAAAAAATAATATATTTAAAAAAAAAACAGTATCTTAACAGGCATGCTGTAAATAAATGATACAGAAATCGATTTTCCATTGCAGGAAATTACTGATAACAAAATTTTATTAAACATACTGGTAATGGTGTTGCCTGTATAATATTGTTACAGTATACTTTCCACTGTAATAGGAAATAGAAATGACCTAAAAACTATTGCATGTACATAAAATATTACTTTCAGAAGAGTAATGTGTTAAAAATCCTCTTTCATCTAAACTGAAGAAACAAATAAAAATTAAGAGGTATGTGAAAGATGAAGAATCTAGTTCAATCTTTAATAGATTCCAACTGATTACCATATCAGTGTTCAGGTAAAACAATGTATTAATCAGGTAACAAAACATATTATTAAAAAAGATATATATATAGTTCATATATTTATGTTATTGTTGTAATTACAGTTATTGAGAAAGTATAATTTTCTTGCTTAGTCTACCTCTCAGTGTTTTATTTTTTAAATGAATGAAGATAAAAAGGTAACAGTAATGCTTGCAAGAATACACAACCATATTGTTCTATATGTTAAAAAATTACTAAATATAAGACAGGGAAATATTATAATGTTCTCGATATTTGAAAATCCATACAATTTTGACCTCATTCTTTATGTAAGGGTACTTTAAACAAAAATAATTTTCCATTTAATTAAAAATTTGTAGAGTACCTGATATTCTATCGTGTGATAAAACCTCTTCGAGCACCGCCTTGCATTCATCCAATCGTGAAAAATCGCTGGAGTCGATAACGAAAATGATTCCGTGCACTTCGCTGTAGTACTGACTCCATATCTGACGGAATTGCGGCCCGCCGCCCAAATCGTAAATCGTAACCGGCGTATCCTTGTGTATCAGATTAACAGCCTTAAAGCCAACTGTTGGCAAAACTTTATCGTCCTTCTCACCAGCCAAATTGTTCACAGTTTTCGTTTTACCCGCGTTATCTAAACCGATCAGTATCAAAACGATGTGACGACGTATTCTCCGTCGGCGGAACACCGCCCAACAGTTGCCCATCACTGCTCACTACGTTAATACACAATATTATACGATAAAACTTTATTTTATGACAGTAAATTCAAGTCGCCACTTTGAATTTGTCGCCAGAAGCCATTTGTAAACATTTATTTTTTTGTTGACACAACAGTTACCAATAGCGATCGGGTACGATGTGACCAGTATTAAGGCGACATATAACCTCATTTAATAAAATTCAACTACAATATTTTCTTTGATTATTAATTGTATATTTATTTATAAAAAAAAACCATTTAATGTTTAAAAATTCTGAACATGCATTTAAATAAAATTAATTAAAAATTCACATCTGCCTAAAATTTTTACGTTCAATGACTATTTTAACAAGGAAAATTAAAACTCAATGTTGTTTTAAAAAGAATTATTTTGTGGTTGTTGTTTAATTTAAAAATATTTTTGTTCTCATAATTAATGTGTAAATGTAACGAAGGCCACAGATGTTTCGTTTCGTATTCAATATAATGTAATAATAGCATAACATATTGTTAAGGTCATAGATGGGTTACCTGTATCATTCTTTACTACAGTATGTACTATAAGTAATTAATAAAACATGCGCATAAAATATATAGAGATGTTTATTGATGAAATAAAATAGCAACAAATAATATATCAATTTAGAGATAAATATTTACAAAGCCTCAATGTTTTAAGTAATTGAACAATAAAATCAGTTGCGTGCCAATCAATAATACGGCCGTCTTTGTTTAGTATTGCCATATAAATGTTAGAATTAACATATTATCTGAACCGAACAAGGATAATGTCGCCGTTCTTGATTGAGTAATAGGCAAGATCTTTCATGACGTTATCTAGACATATCTCCGCGCCTTGCATTTGATCATCGAGAAGGCTAAGAGTCGGCGTCCCGATGTTGCCACCTTTGGAGAACAGTCTCTGCGCCAACGTTACTAGTTTTTGAACAGCCATTGTAGACGGAAACTTTTTTTCAAAACCTTGCCATTTTGATCGCGTAACGTTATCTCTAGTAGTTGGGACGTGAGTGTCATGTTTTTCGGTTGTTTCACTAATAAGCTGTCATCTGGTATGCCGTATTCTGAAAGAGATAGCATGGAATTAGCCATGTCTAAATAAATAAATATATGGCTCGTCACCGTTGCCACTATATGGATACACTAGGAAGCCGTCCATCAGAGTGTAATGGCGACGTGTTGTTAAGCTTACGACCAACAACTAAAGTGATGACCATGAGTAGTCTGACAAAAGTGATACCGAGGAAGAAGAAATATATAGCTGTATAGGTCCTTAGTATATATATCTATGAGGAAGGCCTATGTCCAGCAGTCAATATCTATGAGTTGATGATGATGATATTCCAAGGTTTGTTTTGGATTTATAATACAGTATAAAATAGTATAATAGATTTTGATGTGACATGATCAAATACTTAAGACATTTTTTTTTCTAATGTGAGACACCTTAATTGTAATAAATTATAACTTCAGTAGTGTAATTTTGAATACCATAATATGGTTGTATATGTTTGCACTAAACAATATAATTGATTGAACATTTATTATGTTTAAAACACTTTGCACTTGTTATAATGAAAGATCATATTTTATTATGAATATTTAGAAATGACATGAAAAAAATGTATTTACGCTAGCCTCTTATAATTAAAATTATGTTGATATTTATTGGTATATCACATATAATATTGAAAGCAAGTGATACCTACAACAATGCTAGAGAGAATGATATAAACATTACCATATTATGCTCGTCATCATAAGATTTAATAGGTTAAGTCTTGTTACATTCGCCGTTTGACTAACTGCAATATCCTTCTAATAGAAACACAGTAAGGCTTGCATAATACTGTATCTCTCCAGATACTTAACATCACTTAATTGTATACAGACTGACATACAGAATGTTTACTTTAAACATTAATAGAACAGGATATACCCACTATTAATAAGCTCCTGGAAGCGGCAGTGTTCCAAAGCGAAGGCCAGTTTACACTTCAGATCATTCTGAGCCACTTTCCATTCAGCACCATAACGTTTCAAATAGTCATACTCCGCTCCCCTTCGCAGCTCCCTTGTTATTATTGATCCGTTTAATTCCTGTTATATAACAAATGAAAATCGCATAAACTAGGAGAACAAATTAAAATTCAAAGATAAGTCGATTATAGTTACAAAACACTTCGGTTTTAGAGTTTGACAATCAGAACATAGCAATGTTTTATATATAGTGCCAGATTTACAAAGTAAGGGGGGTTAGATAGTTCTTCAACTGTGGAATAGGACTAGCCATACTGCAGTCACCAGTTTTTAGAATTGGGTGCCAGTAATTGGTGCTATTAATGAACATGGACTCTATCCTTATTACTATTGTAGTCTCGCTTGGACATACAAATTCTTGTAACATGACAACATCAAACTCTTTTTTATATATCATGAGATTTTCACCTCATTGTTTTTCACTAGTAATGTAAAGGGCATATTTATACATGTGTGTCTGTATATATATATATATATATATATAGAGATATATATCCAGAGATTTATTGACTCATCATGAGATCTCCAAAACTATGCCAATGGAAACACTCAATATTTAGAAGAGATATTACAACTCTTCCCCAATGAGGGTTGTGGGGTATTAATAATAACCAGAGAGGCAGGAGATTGCTATCAAGGAATATTTCAGACAATTTTCAAGTCTAAATTTCAAATCTAATTCTATATTTTGGCCAGAAAAGCTGGCAGGGAACAGTTAGTTCAATTCTATTAATTAATATATTCACATAAAAATCTATTTTCAATGGTTTCACCTGTAAATTGCCAATTTTCGCTATGACAAGCTGGGATGTGGTATCGTAGTCCTCACTATTTTGTATTGGGTTCTTTAGGAAGTACAGCTTCTTCAAGTTTTTCAGTTTGTCCAGTTCACTTATTGATCTCCACTAGAAAAATTTAGGTCAATAATTTAAAGATAACATTATTATTAGTTTAATAAGTTTTAACATATAAAGATGGAACACAGCAATATTGTCAGAGATGTTTTACAGTTTGATGATGATTCCAAACCGGCACATAACAATGTGGTCATTCTAGTGATAACATCCTTATGCACAAGTCTTTTAACATCTCTTTCATTAGCTACAATCTGAACCTTAAAACCTGAATACAGAAATATTTGCCAACCACTATCTGGCAGCTGAAATAGGTGAAGTGGCATTAGTGTGTATCCAGCAAAAGAATCTGATATATTATGAAATAACTATATACTTACATCATTAATTTTGTTTCTATTCAAAAACAAAACTTCCAAATGCTCAAATACTTCTACTTTTCTATTGCCAGGGTCATCGTTGATCCTTATTTCAACAATTTCACTGTCATTCAAACTTAATACCTTCAAATTCTTTAATCTTCCAAGATTCATTATCTCATACCATGAGTCTATAGGATTACCATCCAAGCGAAGTATAGTTAGAGTTCGCAAAGTTACTTCAGGGTGTGTTATCTTTGTTATTCTATTGTAAGCTGCTATAATCTCGTTTATTTTAGGCCATAGGAAAGAGAGGGCAACAAGATCAGTCCATTCATAATCACACATGGATATGTTTAGTTTTTCCAAGTTGGCAAAATTGATTGAGAGTTGTGTGAGTGTCTCTTCCGGGATGTCAATGGCCATATGGTTTTTGCTGTAAACATAAAGTATTGTTTTAGTATGATAACATTAATTAAACTAGCCGTCTTTACATTGGACCACACCATCAAAAGGTTATGACTGGGCTACTAAATCAATATAGATTATGCACAACTCTTACCTTACATCCAATTCTTTGAGGTCAGGTAACTGAGCCGTCAGTTGTATGACCTCACGCCAATTGGAAAATAAGTTACGTGATACATCAAGGCTCCGCACGTTAGGGCAGAGGGAGGCCACATCTCCTGCTTTAGCAACATTCTGATCATGTACACAAACTTCTAGCAGGCGATCAAATTTTCTGGAAAAGGTATACAATGTCTTTAAATCACATTCATATATAAAATACATATTAAACAAACTTCTTCATACTAAGAGAAATGTAGCTACTTGTTAAACATCAGTTTTAATAATCACTAACTTTTGTATAATACTATAGAGCTAAAAGAACAATTGTGATAATATGTCTCATTTAAAGCAGTTTAGAAATAATAAATTTAAACAATACTTTCTACTAAAATTTATTAAAACAATTGGAATGATGTACACTGTACTTTTATGTAATAAATCTATTTTGTAATCAATTTTTAATAGATCAAAATAAATTTATCCTAAGTATAAAATGAATGTTAGAGGAATTATATCTACGACTACAACTAGACACTGATAAGAAATGATTTTGGATGTTAGCATTAAGAAAAAAAAACATAAAATATCAAAACTCACTGTTTCTGATGTATCTTTTCAAAACCAACCATTTCTATGAATGGTGCACCCATTTCCCTTTTCCACTCATTAATTACAGTTCTGCGGTGTGCAGCCACAGTTTCATCCTAAAAAAAAGAAATAATTTGCATAAGCACCAACTGAAAATCCTAATTATAGTCATAAGCTAAATAACAATTTGTATGGAATGTATACACATTTTCAGATGTTTAATAAACTTTAATTGTATTATTTTATTGTTATTTCTTTTGATGGTATCCACAGTATATATATGTATACACATGAGTATAATTATTTTTTAATTCTCATTGGTCTCAACTATATAAATACTCCTAACAACATTAAAAATGAAATTTAAAAATGTGTTCTAGTTTAAGAACAATTAAACCATAAACATACATACTGATACAAAGACTAAGCTTAAAGAAAACATTATCAAATAACACTGTTTCCATTTAACCATTTTTCTCTTACATCAAAACTACTGAAGTAGTATTGACTGTTTATAATTTTTTTTAGATATGGAAGAGTTAATTTTAGATTTTGTACTAATTAAATTTTAAGTACTAATGTTTTCATAAAACTGAACCAAAATGTTATTTATATGCAAAGAACCAATATTATTGGCGAAATAACAAAAATTTACACATGAAACACAGAATAAATATAATGGCTCTTGTGTGTGGGTGTTAGGCCTTGTCAAGGTTCATTGAAAAAACTTCACCTACAAGTAAAAGTACCTAAATTAATGGTATTTACCTCACGATCACCGTAATATTTCCTAATTGCATCCGCGCAGGTTCTTAAAGGAGCTATTTTATTTGGGCGGACAAAAGATCCTGCATTTGGTTTCGTAGTCTTAAAGTATTGCACGTTATCAACAAAACCATCATGTTTCCCTCTAGCAGCGTCGTCCCATTCCACCCCATACCAAATACCCTTATAGCCCTGCACTTCACCGATATATTTCACGGTGCCAAAATCATCACCACTCTTCACTCTACTACCGATAGACACTCGCATTTCTTCCTCCATACCATTACAGCCATCCATCGTGCCGTTACAAAATTTTGGTATTAAATTAACAGGCATTGCGCCCACCATCCTTTTTGTGTTTTCGAAAATGGAACTGTTTATCAATTGAAAAACAGATTGAAATCTTCGGAAAGCTTCGCGAATGTCAAACTGACTGACGCATTGTCAAAAATTGCCACTGTGTTACCACTTTGAAAAATATAGTCTTTTATCGTATTACTTTGCAGTGATCGTAAATCAAAATTATTACCTAAAATACCTATTCAAAAGACTATTGCTATAAATAGTTTTCTATGGCTACAGAAATATGTAACATCTAAATCAAAGAAAATAAGTATTTAGCCGTGATTTACCGCCTGCCTAATTTAATTCTGAAGGCAATCGGTTGGTTGGTGGTTAGGTTTAGAACCCGAAGGACTACCTAGTAATCTCATATTATAGATCGATTATCATATCAGCATTGTTGTCTACCAACTTATGACGGCTGGAGGATTCTGGATGAGCACTCTTCACTAACCACGACCTCAATTTCGCTTAACACCGTATGAATTAAGGTCAAGCATTAGCAGATAAAACATGTTGGTACCATTAGTTTCACATAAAGTACAAGAGATGGCAATACTTGTATTTATTTCAAGAAAGGGGCAATAATAAACTGAAAGATGATTGGTCCCCTGCCAGCTTAGTTATTATACGACCAAGTATGGCCAAATAGGGACGAAAATGTAAATTTAATTTCCGGACTTACACCGAATCGCACACGTTGTACCGTAATATAAGCTTGACTAGTGGGGGGATGCATTCGATCGTATCACAGTACACAATACGGCTTTAGCCTTCAGCTGTCGTAGTAAAAATAAGCTCGGGAGTTATTGTTTCCCTTTACTTCATTTTTGTATGTTCATTGAAGCGCCGCTTGACGGCTCTGTGAGCTAATTTCTTTAATTCGCTCCCAGTCTCGGCGCAGAGCTAGCGTCCTCTTAGTTTTCATAATCAGGGTTAAAACGGGACGTGAATTCAAAAGTGCTTTTTGACACGAAAATGGCCACCCCGATGCCAGACTTATTCACATAGTCGATAATAAGTGATATGCACGTCGGTGTCTGTGATAATATGCAGTTTATAAGTGAACAATTGTTACGTGCCATGCAATAGTGCACAAGGATTGATCTCGACAAAGGATACGAGCTTCAAAATGAGGTAAGTGCACCGAGTTCATCAAACCGCGGAGCTTTCGTGAACATAACAAATAAATAAAACTATCTTGAGCGCCTCAGCTCTATATTTAAACAGAGAATATTTATACTTTCGCCATGCGTCTGTGTTTTGTACAACGATTAAAGTTCCTTCGATCTATATAGGACATAAACACAAGTTAATGTCAGGTCATCGATTTATTAATTTGTTGTACAATAACATAATTTTATAAATGACTATCGACGGCAAATGTAAGCGAACAAGTTTTAATATATTCTTATTCCCATTTTGGATAGTGCAGAGTTCATTGGTGAACGTTATTGATTTTCCAACGCACCGTGGGGGACCCCACACGATGTTCTCTATTTTCGTGTATTTACTTACTGCGAGTACAATTTCAAGGATTGGCCTTGACTTTGATCGTTAAGAACCTTTCGCGGCGACACGTAATTATTCTGCGAAATGGGGTGGATTGACCCCTCAGGAGGGGTATGACCATCCATGAGTAATAATTGCACTCCATTTATTGCATGCTAATAAAACATCCAATTTGTTAATGTTTATACTAGTTGATTTAGTTACATATTTCAGATAATTAGAGATTTGCTTGTATTTATTATGAGGTAAACTTGTTAATTACTTGAAAATTATAGTTATCATTTGTATAGGAATAGTATTTTTTTAAAATTCTAATTGAAATATTTAAAAAAGTAGAAAGGTATTTTTGGATCCTTTAGTTAGAGTAATGTTAATTATATTTACAAAAGCTTTTAATTTTTTTATTACTTATTAATTAAAAAAAAAAAATTACTGGATTCATTTAAAAATAAAATAAAAAATATGTTAATTATTTCATAAAACAATTGTGCCAATAAAGAAAATTATTATTATAATTAATGATATGAAGAAATGTTTTAAGTTTCTTATCAATTAACTCTTATCACTGATAAGGATTATAAGATAACCATATAGAAATTGTTACTATATATTGAATGTTTTCAACTTTGTTGTTTGTATAATACATTTATTTCCTGTGGCTATCCAGATGAAATAAAGTATTTAAATTTTTTCTATATATATAATGTTGCTAAGAGTGTCTTCTCCACATCAGTTTTCTAATGTTCGGAAATTGTTTTCTAGACTTGTACCAATCAATGTGTTGCAATATTATCTATACAGATATATAAAATTGAAGTAAATACTTGTTATCAAGAAATGTTCCTTTACACAATTCTTTTTAACGTTTACACTAAAATACCTTAATAAATACTTTAAAATTGTTTGTTTCTAAAAGGGTTACACTGATATACTAATGGCACTAGCTAACTTTTATTTTGAAAAAATAATACTTGGGTTATTTAATAATAATTAGTTCTCCTTCAGTTGTAAACAAACAATTCCTATTTAGTTTAATCAGTTTTTCTATGAAGTGTTTAAATTTATTGAGAATTTCATTAAATATTCTTAAGCACAGATAATAATATAGATGAAATAAATATAGAATAACATCAGAATATTTACAAGGCTTGACTTCCATGAAGGTATTAATTTTGTGTAACTTATTTCGCACTTAGTAAATGTTATAAGTGAAACAAAGGGCTGGTATTAGTAATTATTAATATTTAATCTGAAGTACACTTCGCTACTTGAACTGGTGATAGGTCTCTATAGGTGGGTACCATCACAGCTCCTATTTCTGCCACTAAATACTCCAGACATTACCATGTTCCAATTTGAAGGTTATTTGTATCTATAGAAATTATTGGGGTAATGAGGCTTAACATCTAAAATTTTGGACAATGAGCACAATGTGTGTGTAAATAATTCCAACGCCAAATCGTTTTGGGCAGGTGAATGTGATGCAGGACAATGACACACCTGTTTTATTGATTTTCACATAAAAAAATTACAAATGTATCTAAAAAAACTAACAGAAACTGTAGCATATAATATTATTGTGTCCAATGTCTACATGTCTAATATATATAGTCCATAGAAATATAAATTATATAATAAAAATTAAATAGTATTATGGAAGACATCCTTCTCTGTCTTATTCTATACATGTATCTAACCACCTGCTAGCCTGTAGCCTGTACCATTTTATATATCTGATAAACTATTTGACCATATTTCCATATTGTAAAATTGATTTAACCTTTTCACAGATTTGTATATGTAACATTGAAACATGAAAACCATTGAGCCGTTAGCTCTTAAATGCAATGAGTTCATACTTAATATTAAAATAACACTAACAAGTAATTAATAATATCGGTTGTTACGGGAATTTAATTATTTACCTGTTACAGTCATTCAGACTTGCTAGGTAACCTAATTTAAGAATATGTTATACACAACCGTTATGTAAATATATATAAAAGTAATAACTTCGCTGTTGGAATCTCAAATAAAAATAAATTAAATGTATACTTTTTTAGCGCATTCATGATTATTGAAGGTTTTCTTTCGAAGTTGTTTTGTTCAGAGCTTTCTTACAAATATGATGATTTTTATTCGAAATGTTTAAACTTAACATTTGATTAGATACTGATTGATAGACAATCATCTATAGTATAATCGCTATTATGGTTTATGATTTTATATTAGTCGATCATTTGTATGTCTCCACTTTTGTAGTCTCAGGATATTTAAAATTAAGGATTATGTTAGAATTATTAACTTGAATAACATCCATTTATGCAGCATCCATTTATAAGTGACAAACATAATAAACATAACTTTTTTCTATATGAAAATTCATGGCTATCTCATATGGAATTTTTAAAGTATTAAAATTAGGTCCCGACTGACATCTCAGGGTACAACCTAACTCATGCTGTACATGGATTGGATATGATATTATGTCATATCCAATGCAGTATGAGTTGGAAGATAGACAGATAGATAGTATTATATATCTATGTATCTTACATATATATAAGACTGATCTATAAGACGACCGACTATCGACGATCTGGTGGGGCTGCGGGAAGCCACTACATGCGGGCAACGCTCGACAGATCGATGTAGAGATCTTTAGATGATGCCTATGTCCACCTGCGTCCATCAACTGATGATGATATATATATAATGAAAATCGGTTTTGTTTGTCAACCAATCACGTGAAAACTAGTGAAGGTATCAACCCGGTAACATGAGCGTTCGACGCAGAATGATTTGTAGCTAGTTACCGGATATGTATTTTTTGGGTTTCATAGATCCTTCATCGTTCTATTTCTAATTGTCTTATAAACATTTTCATTGCGTATTATTTACGCAGTTGCTATAGTAACGGTTGCTATAGAAAGTCATTTGCGGTTGCGGCTGTTCTTGAGGAATATTCCAGACAAATTTCAAGTCTAATTTTATATCATGACCAGCGAAGCGGCCGAGGAAGGGCTAGTATATATATATATATATATGTGTGTGTATATATATATATATATATACATACATACATTATCTGTTTAAATATAGGTTTGACTGTACGTTTGTATTCAAATTATAATAGCGTATTGAATTAAAACGATGGTAGGGACAAAAGGTAGGGTACGCTAAAAGTGCATGTTAATCTTTTCAAATAATATAGGACGTATGAATATGGACGAGGTCATAAAGAATAAATGGTAACCATCACCGCTCCACATCACTGGTTGTAGGTCTCTAACGCCGGTTGTCTTGTAGTCTCGGTCCATTAAGAATATGACTAAAGTAAACCCCAACTGTCGTAGACGGGGACTGGAAGGGTGTACTCTGAAGGGAGGAGGCTCGTTGTCCACTAAGCGAATCCGAGCTGAACGAGAATTACCAGCCGGTCTTAAGATGGATGAAAGTCTGGACTTGAGATATTTATCGAAGCGACAAACGCAATGTGGTGATAATATCCATCTAACTAGCGCCACATTGTTATGGGCACGAGTATCACTTAGTGATGAGTAAACCCAAGATCAAGAGTATTGAAGCAAGACCAAGACCGAACACATAAGACCAAGACCAATACCAAAATTGTCTCAGACTTGGTATTGTTCTTGCTTTGCTCATCGCTAGTATCTCTCACCATCAAGTGAACATCCCACTAACCTCGTCGCTTTGTACAATATAAAAATAATTACTCCTAGTAATTTCATTAGCTCCAGCGCCCTTTAAACCAGAACACAGTAATGTTTGCACAGTGCATCTAGACGGTTTCCGGCCACAGATCTATCACTAGTATATGCGTGAGGGATTTCTTCCTAGTTTCACCGAGACCATTTATGGAGACGGAGTCAATCTCTCGAAAACAACTCCTAACACCAGCCCATTTGGTTTTTTTTTGTCATTAAAAGGATTAAGACGAGCGGGATGTTTACCTGATGGTAAGTAATACGCCTGTCCATAACAACATGGCGCTAGTTAGGATGGTATATACCACATACTGGTTACAACGCCCTTCAAACCGGTACACAGTAATGTTCGCACAGTACTGCAATAGGAGCAACGGTAGTAATGATGTGGGTAGTCTCCGGCAATAGTGAACTTCTTCTTCATCGGTATCACTCTTGACGGAGTGGTCGTGGTCATCACTTCAGGTGTTGGTGGCGAGCTTAACAACATCTTGCCATTCCTCTCTGATGGCCTAATAGTGAACTACCAGCAGTTAATACCTTTGTTATTGTAATCATAATTTCCGAGGTAGTAGTAGTGGTAATTGTGTAAATATTTATTATTGCTTATTTCCACCCTCCTTCCTCCCCCAAAAAAATTAATGTTTATATAGACCGCGTACCGTACCGGGGAAACTAATTTAGATGATACAGCGTTAATTAGCAGCAATGAACGCCATTTGGCATATCCGCTGCGAGCTACAGATGTAATGTAGCTGACCGGGTACATAGAGAACGTCAGGGTTTGAAGGGCTTTGCGGCTAATGCAATTACCGGGGTAACAATATTTGACGTTTTGTGTCTTAAGGCGATGGGAGATGTAGTGCGGTGTAAGTCTCAAATCAAATGTCCCCTTTTTTATTTTTATTTCTTTTTTATGGGACCTACATCCCTTAGGGATATGTCAGCCCCCTCCAAAATACATCACAATATTATTTATATGAAAAAAACTTTCGATGTTAGCAATATTCTTTATCAATATAAGATAGTCATCGTTATATTGTACAGCTTCAGAATGTCACAGTCACCTCTTTAGTATGCCTCCGCTGATGAATCACTTCCGGTAGTGAGTTGTAGGTTGCTTATACATTTGTACTGTAGTCCCGAACTAGTAAGAATAGGATTAGGGTAAACTCTGTCTGGCATAGAAGGCGACTAAAATGGTTTTCAAGTTTGTAGGGGGGAGGGGGCTCATTGTCCACTAAGCGACCCCAGAGTGAACAAGTATGAGCTGGTCTAGTTTTTGTCGAAGTGCCGGTGTCGATGAGGGCTACAGACCTCCCTGGTACGTGTATTAGGCCTAGTATCGGGGGGCACCGGTGCATTCCGTAGGAGTTCCCAGGGCGTCTCTCAACGCACTGAAGATGACAACTGATGGGTAAAATCCCACATAACCTTGTCTTCCCCCCAATAGATGCCCTCGTTATTAGATGATTTACCCCGATAACCAAAAAATTATAGATAAAGGTTTCTTATACATAATTATATTTTCCTATCTATATATTCATATACATAATATCTTTGTATGATATGATTTTATTACTGCTATTTTATTTACTGGTCATAGAGTTACAGACTGGAACAGATCGCGATGGCAACTTACTGGTGATGTTCTTCTTCACTTCCTCACCGTTGAGGATCGTGACCGCAATCTCCATTGAGTGCTGTCATATGCTGAGCGGTGTATACCACCCACCACGTTTATAAATTTCCGTCCACTTGGTAGGGGCTCTTCCTAGAGCACGTCTGACATCTCCACAAAATGACTTGTCTCTCCAGACAGCCCTTTGGAGAACGCATTTTTTTTTATAGTAATAGATATATATAGACTAATGTAATTTAGTTTATACCTCCATTTGTTTCCGATTCAACGACATATAAAAAAAAAATTTTACATATTTCATATGTTAAGAAAAAAACAAACCCTTAAAATATACGGTAAAGGGAGGTATATATATATTTTTTTAAATGTTTTCTCTCTCGGAACTGCAGCGGGCGCGTTTGTAGGACATCGTTTAACGTTGCATTTACTCCGCAACTCTTCATTCATATCTTCAGAATATGTAACCTAGATTACCTACGACGTAATTACTAGGACGTCTATAAAGAAATAAAGCGCCAGTCGTCGCTGAAACGGCTATTTAATAGGCCGCCGAGCCTCGTCTTCAGGATTAACGAGAGGATACTAATTTTCCTTTAAAACGACCACTTTGTTGGAGAAAGAAATTTAATTAGATGGAAAATAATTAATCTTTATTTAAGCGACGAGATGAGCTGGATGTTCACCTAATGATGAGTGATACACCTTTTTTTTTTTTTTTTTTTTTTGGTCTCGATGGGGAATGCATTGAATTGCATACACACGGGGCGTGGGGGAAGATAAGCTTCCCCCTGTGGTATGTGGGGCTCCCGGCGCCTGAAGGGCATCCGGATACCCACTAAACCCCACCGGTGTTACTTCTCTCCGCTATTGGCAGGGCCACGGGAACGCGCGAGCATACTTCCACGACCCTGCCACGGATGCTTGCCTCGTAGGCAGGCTCTTCTCGAGGGAGGGACGGCTCCCCCAGTCCACGTCGTGATGAGCCGGAACACACGGCCCATCAACCGACTCTAGGGTTTCATGTCATGGACGACGGCGCCCCGAGCCGCCGCCCTGATAACCCTTGCTAAGGCGGCAGAGTGTGATGTTGGGCGATCGCTCGCCTTCTGCGCCTTAGCCTTCTCGCGGGATCTAGCGCTTCTGCTTCCCTTCTCCGCTCCGATTCCTCCTTGCACGACATGACTTCGTGCGCGAAGGTTTCTGCGGCTTGCCACTTCTCTTCACTCTCAGTCATGGCCAAGATCAACGCTGCCAGACTGAGGTCTCTTCCAATGACGATGGTGAGTGTCGCTCTTGGTGTGTCCCAAGCGGGACAGACCAGCAATGTGTGCTGTGCCGTATCCACGCTTTCGTCGCAGTGGTGACAAGCCGTCGTTGGTTCTCTTCTCGCCAACTCACACAGGTATCGGCCGAAGCAGCCGTGTCCGGTCAATAGCTGTGTGAGGTGGAAGGAAAGCGCGCCGTGTGTGCGGTCAACCCATCTTCGGAGAACTGGGCAAACAGCAGCGATCAGATCCACGCTGACCTGCGTCTCTGCCAGTCGCTCAGTCCACGTCGTCAATGCTCTGTCGCGTTCTGAGACCCTCCATCGTTTTATTCTCGCCGGTGAGACATCTTCTTCATTTCTACGCGCTTCAACGTGGCGCCAGTATATGCTCGCAAGCGACTCCCCTTCCAGGTCCCAGGGTATACTGCCGGCCAGGACGCATGCTGCGTTTCCGGAGACAGTTCGATATCCCCGGATAGCTTTTATGGCCATCACTCTTTGCAGCCTGTTCAGTACCCGCCTGTTTTCTGGGGATAAGTTTTTCGCCCAGATTGGCGCTCCGTACGTTGACATGGAGCGGACTATGCCAAGATACAGGCGCCGACATCCTAGACTCGGGCCTCCTAAGTTGGGCAGGAGTTGAGCTAGGCCTGCAGCAGACTTGGACACCCTTTCATACAACCGTCGGAAGTGCTCCTTGAAGCACCAACGGCTGTCAAGGGTGAGGCCCAGGTACGTCAGGGTTCTACCGATTTCTATCCTTGTCCCTCCGACTGTTATTGCCAGATTCGGTGGCGGTGCGTTTCTGGGTCCGTGAAAGGTGAGGGCCTCTGTTTTTTCGAGGGCTGCCTCAAGTCCCAGGGCGCGTATCCTTCTGACTATGTGTGCGACCGATGCTGTCGCAAGAACCGCAGCATCACGGTGCGTTTTGCCCCGATTTATCACTAGCGTGTCGTCCGCATAGCATAACACCGTGGTACCAGGTAGCGTTGCAGCTCGCAGAACCCAGTCATAACCGATGTTCCACAGGAGTGGCCCTAGAGCTGACCCCTGTGGAACACCGCAAACAACTTCCCGCTCAGACCATCCTTGTTGGGTGGGAAAACGCACAAAGCGTGCCGATAAGTAGTTGGCGATTGTCCTCTGCAAACAAGTGGGTACTCCGTGATAGCGAAGACCCTGCTTTATGGTTTCCCAGGGCAGGGAGTTAAAGGCGTTGGAGATATCCAATGATACCGCCAGCACTACCCCACCCCGAGTCACCTGTTCCTCTACTATCGCTTGTAGACGTGCTATCGCCCCAATGGTTGCTCGACCCCTGCGAAAGCCATACTGGTTGTCGTTGAGGTTAGGGCCAACGACCTCCAGATGCTTCGAAATGCGCGCCACGAGCACCCTTTCTAGTATTTATGAGTGATACACCTGCCCATAATAATTTGACGCTAGTTAAGATGATATATACTGCACCACATTGTGCTCACCTCCATAGGATACAAACCATAGGATGTTAACTCTCGTTACCCCAATAGCTACAGCGCCCTTCAAATCGGAACACAATATTGTATGCACAGTACTGTTTGTGGACTGCAGTAGACGCTGCGGTGGTACCTAGACGGTCTCCATCAACCAATCTACCACCAGTAAAATATGCTAACAGGATCCCAGTTAAGTAATTTCTAGCTTGACTATCAACATCAGGTGCCCTCTTCAAACTGAAGTTTGACGTTCAGATTGAGAGAACCAATACGATCCTCAGCTATCCTTTTTAACTGATGGTATTTAAACCCGGTCCACTCCTTTACGTCGTTAAAACATTTCTCGAGCTGGTCTACCTGGACTGCACAAGAAATGGTAATTAATAATTTATAGTAACTCCATCTTGACTATCCAGATGTATTATTTATAATTTGGTACAAACAACGATACCAGTTTATCATCTAATGCAGTCACCGTCTAGCACCTGTTCTCGCCACCACATCACCACCGGTTCCTTCCAATCGTTACTCTTGACTAGTAAAGGCGGCCGCCGCTCGTTATCTGACCGTAAGGCAGGTGACCCGCTGCAGACGGAAGCAAGCTGCATTTGAAATATATTGGGCATCAAGTCTTTAACTCTTCACCACGGTGTAATAATAACGGAAGGAAATAAATTTTACTCATGTATATGTCTATCTCTATCTACTATTTTTTTTTAATTCCAGACGAGCGATACGTTCACCTGATGGTTATACACCTGTCTGTTTCAAAATTATCCTGGTTAGCATAATATATACAGCACCACATTGTATTCAGAAGACCCCAGTAATTTCATTCGCTACAGCGCCCTTCAATCCGGAAAACGGTGATATTTGCATACTACTGTTTGACGGCAGAAGTAGAATCTGCAGTGGTTGTTACTTTTTTTTACGTGGAGTAAATGTCTTCATGCACCTGATCTCGCGGGGGCAGAGTTCATGTCGAATTTGCTCCGCCTATAACCTCCACGATGTTCCATCTTTGTCGCTCTACGGCGGGGCTACGGAAGTGCTCTCGCTCACATCCGTGCAGCCCCAACTCGGAAGGAGAACCTGCACCCTCTTGACCTCTTTTCCTTACCTAGGCAACGAGTTCCCTCGGATTCCACCCACAAGCCATGAGAGCCAGAAGATAAAACTCTCCTAACACTTTGCGGCGGATCTGGTCTTGGGATCCACTGACCAAGCATAACACGGCCGCGGAGTCTAGCGAAGAACAGTAAATCATAATACTGAGACTACCCCTGCGATTCCACCATGGTTGGGAAGCATAGTGCAAATTTGTTCTTGCTACCCATTGGCTAGAGCTGGAGCTGCCACCTTAAGCCGGCCGGGTAGGTTCCTCTTAATCGTCAGCGACCAGATCACGACTATTGATCCCCACCGCCATGACAACCTGTTCGGCTGGCGGTGGTAAGTTAAAGACGGTCTTCAGCTGATTCTTACCATCAGTCGATCTGCTCGTCGTAAAAATACCTTTAGATTGAAACTTATCTTTTATTAATATTGATGATGGAGACATTAATAATTCAGTCGTCTCGTCCATTCATTCCTCAAAACTTCTATTGTTTTCACTAATGGATGTGTCGCCGAGGAATGTACTGCTCTACGATAATCAGCTTTAAGTCTGAGCGTTAAAGTTGATAACTTATTTATAACTTGAACGTAACAATGTTTCCGACAATAACGCCCTTCGCAAAGCATTATTTCCATTGAAAGCACTAATTTTATTTAGGTTCATTGTTTTGTATAATAACTGGTGAAGGTCCGCTGGTGTTCCTTGGGAGAGTCTCATGTCCAGCAGTGGATTGCTGCAGGATGACGATGATACAACCTGTAACATCTTTAACTGGTGATAAGTCTCTGTTGCTTGATACCGTCTAGGTAGGCACCACCGCACCGCTTAATGCAGCCGCCAAATAGTGATGTGCAAACATCACTATGTTCCGGTTTGAAGGGCTTTGTAGCTAGTGTAATTACCGGGGTAACGAGATTAAAGATTTTACGTCTCACGCGACGAGCGCAATGTTGTGCAGTATGGCATCCCGACTAGCGCCATGGGCAGGTGTATCACCATCAGGTGAACATCCTGCTCGTCTAGTCGCGAATTTGAAAAAAAAATTCGATGATGAAGTTGATGGATATGGATTATTAGGTCTCTGTTGTTTTAACCCTATTGGCTACTAGGAATAGGACTAAGGTAAGCCCTGCCTCTCGTAGACGGCGACTAAGGCAGTCTGGGTTCGTGGGCTTTGAAGATGCTAAAAGTACCGCAGGTGGACAAGTGCGAGCTGGTTTCATGCTTGTGTATCAGAGGGTGCTGAACGTAGTTACGGCATTCCCCGGGACGTGCTTAGGTACGTTGTAGAGGTGCACCGGTGTCTGGTGTGTGATAGAAGTCCACTGCTGGACATAGGCCTCCTGCAAAGATTTCCTCATCGATCGGTCCTGCGCTGTCCGCATCCAGCTGCTTTCCGCGACCTTCGTTTGTAGGGGTCCATTTCCCACCACGCTGGCCCAATGCGGATTGGTGGGAGCGAGAGGCCCGTTTGTTGATTAGCAGGATGCACCATGAGCAGGCGAGGTTGGATTAGGTCCTGTGAGTTGTTGTGCGGGACCCCTTACACCCTATTATTAAGACTCTTTACCGCAGTAATTTTATAAGCTATGAAGCTCTTCAAACCGGAACACGTTAATGCTTGCCCTAGACGGTGACCAGCAACAGAGACGTGACTGACGGTAATGACTCACCATAAATATGCCGTCGACAACTAATATATAAAATATCTAACGACGGACCATGACTAAGTTTTTAGTGCTCTTTCTAAGAACTAAGTTACTAAGTTACAAGTCATTCTATGACTTTGCTAATCCCTTAATGAAGTATCAGCGAAATACTTCTTTACGTAAAATATTAGGTTTTTTTTTATTCTATCAAGTGACATGATATAAACGGAATCTTCACCTGATAGTAACGCAGTAGCAATAGTTGGGATGTTATACACTGCACCACATTGTGCTCGTCGGTATAGACATAAGATGTTACCCCAGTAATTCCACTAGCTGCAGCGCCTTTAAAACCGGAACACAGTATTGTTTGTCGGCTGCAATAGGCGCTGCAGAGGTAGGTACCAACCTACCTAGACGGTCTCTGGTAATAAAGACGTACCATCAGGGAAATGACCTAACTTTCAGTCTAATCAACGTCCTTGTCTACTTAGCAGGTATGAAGGAAATTGGTAGTAGAGTTTTGAAGGTGAAGTTGTGGTTACGGCACTCCCCGGGGTGTGCGTTTAGGAGCAGTGCAGGAAGACACCGGTGTCTTCCATAGTATATCCTGGGGCCTCTTGCAAAGCACTTAGGTAACCAGGGGATTTTAGTGGGATCAAATGCCACATAATCCTATCCTTCCCCTCCACCCCAGAAGGCGTTATACGTAATATACTCTAGGGTATTTCTATAGCACCACGATTGCGTTCACCATCATGGCTCAATCACATCTGTTGATGTTCACCGTCATCGGTTGTAGCTCTGACTAACGGATATGTTAATGATGTATACCATAAACATAGTGATCACATATGGTATCGAGGACCGCTAAGTAATGGATGGTATGTTTATTCACCGCAGCGACGGGACGAATAAGTATACCTGATGGTATTTGACACATCTGCCCATGACAACTAGTTAGGATGATATACAAAGCACATTGTGCTCATCTCTTAGTGACTTAAATTCACTAGCTACATCGCCCTTCAAACTGGAACACAGTACCCTACTGCAGGAATGGAAGCTGTGATGGTACCTACATAGACGGTAACAGATATTTCCTACCAGTATGGTATTACTGGTGGTAGGACTTCGTTGCCGAAGACCGTCTGTATAGGTACCACCGCAGCGCCTATTTATGCCGCCAAACAGTACTGTGCAAACATTACTGTGTTCCGGTTTGAAAGGTGCTGTAGCTAGTTTAATTACTGGAGCAATGACACAAGTCTCAAGGGACGAGCGCAATGTGATGCTGTAAATACCATTATAGCTCGCGCCACCTTGTTATTGGCGGGCAGTATCACTTACCATCAGGTGAAAGACTTCCGTAATAAATATACTTATAATTTAAAACCTCATACTTCTGTAATGATGATGTTCACGTCATCAGCTACGATTTTGGCTAACGGATGTGTTGTGATATATGATGTGGACCAAAGACAATGGTCACATATGGTCGAGGACCGCTAAGGTGTCGTATAGAAAAAAAAAGTATTATTGCATACACGTAATACTTTGCATAAGCAGCTGATAGTGTGCCGGTCGGGTAATGAACGGATGGCTCCATCAAAACGCTCAGTTGGTTGGCCCCTAACTGTAAATCGGCGTCTAAAGCACAAGCGGTAGCGGGCGTCGTTTATATTGTTCCTTGTAATCGGCAATACGAGTGATACGATCACTTGATATTAAGTAATAGGCCATCTCATGACAACGTGGGTATAGATAGGTGATGTCGCTTCGTCGTATGAGAATAAATGCAAACGTCGATAAACTAAATTTTACTGGTGGTAGACCTTTGTTGCTGAAGACCGAGTCATGGATCTGCACAAAGATTTCAGGTAGTATATCCGTACACCAGATTAAATACCAATTTAGTAATAGTCAAAGCATAGTGGTGTACCTTTTGAGCGAGTTGAGAGATTATGATTTAGATGAGCCAGGGTATGCTGAGCTTATTCGCCAGAAGGAGTGCACACCCATCAGATAGGTACCACCGCAGCTCATATTTGTGTCGCCAAACAGTAGTGTGCTAACATTACTGGTAACGAGACAACATCTTATGTCTCAAGGTAACGAGCACAATATGGTGCAATGTATCACTTTTTTTTTTCGAGGGGAAATTTCCGAAAAGAATTCTAAGAGAGGGGAAGTCAGTTATATGGAAGTTTTTACTCACTAAAATACCCTCGGTGATCAACTTCGGCGTTTGAAGAAGTCACAGTATCTCTGTTCGGAACAACCGCGGTCTCGTTAATGCTATGCTCGGATAGCCTATCCTAAGGTCTGATATATGCAGATCATACCAGCCTCGTGATTACTTCAATGTCTGGAGACCACGTCCAGCCATCGTTCTTCTCAGCGTCGTTTAGAAAGCAATGACCCCAAACGCCCCATTAAAGTAGGTAACACCATTGACCTGTACAATGTATCCCATCCTAATTAGCGCCACGTTCTCATATACATGTATCACTTACCATCAGGTGGTCATCCTGCTTGTCTCGTCTATTTGTTAAATATAAAAAAATATATGTGAAGTTAAATGACAATGAGGTCGTTGACAGTGGGAACAGCGATATGGTAAATGGCAGTCACATATGACATCGTCATCAGCCGATAGACGTCCACTGTAGGGCATAGGCCTCCCCCAAAGATCTCGACAGAGTTCATTGAGAGGAACTGACCCTTAGCCTACCACGCTGACCCAGTGCGGATTGTTGGGCGTTCAGAGCCTCGTTTGTTATTCAGCTGGGTGCAGCGCGTGCAGGTGAAGTTGACCTGGGCTTCGTAAGATGAGCGGGACCCCTTACATCCCTCTGTATGACAAATGATATATGACAATAATAATATAGCTCGTAACTTGGACATCAGTTAATCACCTAGCACCGAGTAACGTACTCTTGCAGAAAATCTGCCGACGCCGTCCCACTGTGGTGGTGGGGGGGGGGGGAGCTTTAACACTTTAATGCAACGGGATTTTAATTCTACCCACATTAAAAAAATTTTATTTATTTTTAACATCTCTTTTCAGTATTAATTATTATTCTTCCCACTGTTGGGATTTGTTTGTTTTTTATTTATTCAAGGATACGATGCGTCGAGCGAGACTACTACACATTACTGTGTGGGGTCGAGAAGCGGGATCTGCGGTGTATATCATCAGCCGATAGATGTCTACTTCCGGACATAGACCTCTCCCAAAGATTCTTACACGATCGGAAAGGGATTCATATGAGTGGATTTGGGCTATTTCCCACCACGCTGGCCTAATGCAGGTTGGTGGGAGACCCTGCCTGCGGTGTACGATATTTGGTAATAGAGATCTACCATCAGTTGCAAAGAGTAAAGGCAATTAATCCAAGTTAACGATGGTTAACAATAGACTGTTGTTCATGGTCACGTAAAGAAGTTCGAAGGACCAAAGACAAATCCATGACGAGGGGGAAAGATCTAGCATCCCGAAAATCACGGGAGTTTTAAGTGATTCATGGCAATGTCGAAAACAGAGTGGATGATAAAAGACAAAAAAAAAACTTATTTTGCTGGAAACCATCAAAATAGGTACTAACCCAACGCCTATTGCAGCCGAGAAGTAGTAAAGTGTCGGCATTGAATTGTTCCGGTTTAAAGGGCGCTGCAGCTATTGGAAGGAATGAGACACAACACTCTTTGTCTCAAATCGATGAGCACATTACAGTGCTGTGTATATCATCCTAAGATGTTATAGGTAAGCGTATCACCATCAGATGAACGAATGGCTCGTCTCATCTCTTCGTCATAGTGCGATATAAAGATTGGAAGAGAAAGAGAGATATTTTAGTTAACAAACATGACATATATTAATTATGTATATCCTCTTTATTCGTGTGGGAATCGTGTCGTAAACGTCCCGTACAGTAAGAAGCGGGTTAACACTGACGATAATAACTATGACTTGTTGATTAGTTTTTTTGTATGCAATGATTGTATGCGATACATTAGCTCGTTTTATGCTGTTTGAGTATTAGATCAAGTGTGACAAATTATTGATCAACTGATACAAGAGATCTATAGATCACATCTAACCATTAATATTTATAAACATTTTTCTTATTCATACCTAGCACGTTGCTAATGTTTTAATATTACTCACCGGTGCTGGAGTAGGTAGGTAGACCTGTAGTCTCAGGCTATTAAGAATAGACCTAAGGTATTCCCTGCTTGTTGTACAAGGCGACTAAAAGGGTCCTCGGGTTCGTGGGCTTTGAGAGTGGGGGCCGTCAGAGCTCAATAAGCAAGCCTTAGGAGGACGGCAAATGCATGGTGGTCTTGTATTTGCCGTAGCACCAGCATGGGTGCTAAGGAGGGCTTTGCCCTTCCGTGGGATGTTCTAGCCAAAGCGCAGGGGGCCACCGCTGCGTTCTGTAGGAGATCCTGGACCCCCTCCTAATGCACTAAGGCAGACCACCGATGAGGTTTTAGTGGGTAAAAGCCCCACATAACCTTGTCTTCTCCCCAAAAGCAAGGTATATTTTAAGAAGTCTTCCCTCGCGATAAAAAAAAGTCTAGGTAAGTATTTGCTGAGTTTCTCTATCGCCATACAGTAGCATTACTGTGTCCCAATTAAAAAAAAATAATTATAATTAAAATAAGACCGCTAATGTGTTAAATGTACCCGCGGTTTCATTCGTGTGGGGTGACCAGGTCACGGATAGTAGATCCATCCGGCATGGTAGTGCGAGAACCAGTTACGGTGTGATACGAAATGACTAATATTCTACATTAGTGCATATATATATATATATGTTTGTATGTTTGTTTCGTTTATATTTTATTTTATACAGATATATATCGCACAGAGGGTGATTACAAAATCTAATCGGGTTATCTCTGTCAATCAATGGAGAAGAGAAATATTGAAGGCAGGTGTATTAAATAACTGATAACTTAGGGAAAAATATAATATATATATATAAGAAGTTGCGGGGATGTTACTGCTTGCAAAGCGGATGGGAAGCATTTATTCTATATATATATAGAATAGGGTAACTTTTCGTAAAATCTGTTCTTAGCTGCCCTATATTCGGCCAAAGGAATATTCCTACCAAATTATAAGTCTCCAGGCCTTATGGCTCTAGTGATATTGTGATGAGTCTCGACATAGGTGGCATATATATATATACATAACAACAACATCAACCTCAGTCGATAGACATCTACTGCTGGAAATAGGCCTCCCCCGAAGTCTCCTACATCAATCGGGTAGTAAATCAAACGGAGGGATTTGGGCCATTACCCACTTCACTGTCCCAATGGAGGTGGGTGAGAGCCAGAGGTTCGTTTTTTGATTAGCAGGGTGCACCGCTAGCTGGTGAGGTTGGTTTGAATTCCATGATTTGTTATGCGGGAACCCATCGATATATATATATATATAACTGTATTTGTTTGCTATATGTATGTTGATCCTGCACAGTTTGCGATAACAAAACCCACCACGTGCAACAGATGTTATAAAATAAACAGTTCCCATACACTTACTGCTGTTCAGTCAAATCGACTGGAAAATTACTGAAGCCATACTGCCTTTTTTTTTAAACGATGAAAAATTTTAATTATGTGAGAGTAATAATGTTTAACTTATTAGTAAAGCGTTTACATATAGTGATAAGAGTAACTTACTGGCCTAATGGTTAGAGCGGGCGATCTTCAATGCGAAAGTCGCGGGTTCGAATCTCGGCATGTACCGACTGACTTTAATATTTAAGTTATGTACATTTGTGAACTTTGGAGAACTTGAGGAAACCTGCACATGAATTAGAATTTATTCTAAGGTGTGTGAAGTCACCAAACTGCATTGGGCCGGCGTTGTGACTATGGCCCCATCGCCCTCGTATTGAGGGTGGGCCTGTGCCCCAACAGTGAGGAAGTAAATTGGCTGTTGAAAAAAAATACCTATGATATGGTGGAAGACATTAGGGAACGTTTATATCCAGCAGTGAATAAATGATGATGATGATATACAATATAAAACATCTCCACATAAACTTTGTATATTAATATTTCCCCACTACTGGGATTGGGTTTTATTCGAATCAGTTGATTGTAAACTTTTATATTATTGTTGTAGTTATAAGTTTGTTAAATAAATCAGTAATATTCCCACTGCTGGGATTCAAAGCCTAATCACAAGAACAGAACTAAATCCGTTCGTTCACCACAGTTCTAGGTTGTTTGGTAGAATCTTACAAAAGACCTACGTCCAGTTGTGGGCGTCTAACGATTGAGATGAAGATGATTGATGACAAAAGCTGTTTCTCTTGGAATATGTGGGAGAGCTTGCGAAATTTTTATTCGCTTAAGCAACGAGACGAACGATACGTTCACCTGGTGGTAAGTGATACGCCTGCCCATAACGTGTCACTAGTTATCATGATGTACACTGCACCATATTGCACTCGTCGCCTTGTGATATAAGATATTAAGTCTCGTTACCATGGTTAATTTACTAGCTACATCATCATCAGCTATATTTGATATAATGTTTATATATCTATCTAATAATAACCACAAATTACACCCCGCAAATTAGGGTGTAAGGGGAGTCGCGCAAAAACACACGGGTTCCAAGCCAACCTCACCTGCTCGTGGTGCACCCTGCTAATCAACAAACGAGGCTCTGGTTCCTGCCAACCCGCATTGGATCAGCGTGGTTGGAAATGGACCAAATGCCTCCATATGAACACCTATAAATGACGGCCGCTCATGTCCAGCGTGTCGGAGGTCATGCTGACTGTGATGAAAGTCGCGGGAAGCCGCTGGATGCGAGCAGCGCGCTGCCGATCGACGAGGAGATCTTTGGGGAAGGCCTGTAGATGCCTATCGGCTGATGATGGCAATGATGATGAACCACAAATTAATTCTCTCTCTCTCTCCCTCCCTCTCTAATCTCCGTATAAAAAACCATTAGCACCCAAGATTTGAACCTGTGTTCTAGATAGTTTATCTTCAACTAGACCTTTATAACAATGCGGCGCTAGTTAGGATGAGATACTCGACACCGGATTATGCCTGTGTGAGATATAAGATATTAAGTCTCGTTCCCTCAGTAATTTAATTATTTATAACGCTCTTCAAACCGGAACAAAGCAATACTTTTACACAACTGTTCAGCGGCAGAAACATGTAGGCTGACTAGTCCTCATCTAGAGGGTTACCGGTAATGTCTTCCAGAAGTAAAATAAAATAAATAATTTTCTATAAAGCATTTCATGTTCAAAGCCACACCATCAGGAAACGAGGTTAAAACCGGAGCAATCCCACCTCCGCGCACTGAACCGGAAGTCGATCCGTGACACACTTGACCGGTTTTTATAAATTGCCTCCGTCCTGTTGTTTGGACGCTTTTTCACGGTAATAAATTGGTGCGAAACGCGATGGCGGTCTCGGTTCCTGTGATGAAGTAAATTACAAAAAAAAAAAAAAACTACAGTAATAATTTTTTTTTATTCAATTAATCAGCATGACGAGAGGGAACCTTCAAATGGTGGTAAGTGATACGCCTAGAACGTGACGCTAGTCAGGATGTGATACACCGCACCACATTGCGTTCGTCGCCTGACATGTGAGATGTTGACTCGCCAAACCCAGACATTTCACTAGCTGCAGCGCCCTTCAAACCGGACTCTGTAATGTTCACACACTGCTGTTTGTGAACGGTTCGTGGTGATTAAAAATTTACTGGTAGATAGGTCTCTGTTGCCGGAGATCGTTTAGATGAATACCACCACAGTGCCTATTTATGACGTCAAACAGTATGTTAATATTACTGTGTTCCGGTTTAAAGGGCGCTATAGCTAGTGTAATTACTGGGGTAACGAGACTCAATATCTTATGTATCAGGCGATGAGCGTAATGCGGTGTACTTCATACCATCTTAAGTAGCACCACGTTTTTATGGGCGAGCGTAATACTTACCATCAAGTGAACGTTCCGCTCGTTCCATCGCTTAATTACATATAAAAAAAATATATATTAGTACCTTTCGTAGCCATCACTTACAATCGCGTGATCGTTCTATCCGCCTCTTTGATGTATATATAAAAAAAAATATTACATTATTTTTTTTTAATGATGACGCGATTCTGTTACAACCGGCGCGAGTACCCCAGCTACAATAGACTTCCACCCTGTTTCCCGAAGCCTTTACATTGTCTAGTGATGTGACGTCACATTGTCGGTACTTTAAAAAATGTGTTAAATTTTTTTTTTTTTTTAAACTAATATTTCTTAAGTTTCCTCAATCTGATCGCTAAACTTCAGATTGAAGAGGGCACTTGGTGATGATGAATGAAATAAAATATTTTTTCTTTAGAATATATATAGAAAAGGTCTTTCATCATCATCATCATCATCATCAGCCGAAGGTCTTTAAAAAGTATAGTTTTTTTTATATGAAGCGACGAGACGAGGACGTTCACCTGATGGGAAGTGATACGCGCGTCCATAACAATATGACGCTCGTTAGGATGTTCTGCACTGCACTGTGCTCGTTGACTTGAGACAAGATGTTGAGTCTCGTTACATCAATAATTTCACCAGCTGCAGCGCCGTTCAAACCGGAACACAGTAATCTTTACACACAACAATTTGACAGCGGAAATAGGCGTTGCGGTGATACCTACCTAGACGGATGCGCCCAGCTATAGGACCCTGAAATGAATCGTCTCGTACACTTTGTATCATTGTTCAGCTCTGTATATGGTGGTTAGTTAGAGGTTCCTTACTCTTCTTTCCTGAACCTCACCATAGTTTTCAATCAGATCTACTCAAGCGATATTAAACATAGCTTGTAATTTTACACGCCTGACATAAGATGTTGAGTCTCGTCACTCCAGTTACTCTACTCTAGCTACAGAGCCCTTCAAACCAGAACACGGTTATGGTTGCATACTGAGGTTCACGGGCAGAAATAGAAGCTCCGGTGGCACCTATCTTTACCGACTCCAGCAACAGAGACCTGCCAGTAATACACCACGACGTCCACGACCACTGCCTAGAGTGTGACGAGGAAGAAGACGACATTAAAATCAATGTCATTATTTAGATAAAAATGATGAAAATCATTTTCTGTTCCGAAGATTAGATCGATGATCAAAGGCCGTGTCATAAATACGGAATATCACTTAACTGTAACTTGAACGGTTTAATATTAAAGTTTTGTAACGAAATCGGACGACATAAAAGAATAATGTTGGTACAGTTTAAAAAAATATAGAAGCTTTACAAGCTGTAATTAAAAGGACTTCTTCAAAGGAAGAGCTTTCACAAAGTTTAAGTTAAATAAAAAAAAAACAATGACTTCAAAGCAAATGAAACGCTAAGTCTGATAAAGTAAACGCGAGACGGAAATCGGGTCGAGGACTGCTTAGAAGCAGCGCTAAGTGTTTAGTGCTTCGAATTGTAAGTGGAGGAGCCGTCGGGGACTGGTGAGAATAGGACTATGGTCATCCGTGCCTGACGCAAAAGGCGACTAATAAACGGCTCTTGAAGGCTCGCGAGCTTTGAAGACGGAAGCCCAAAAAACAAGCCAGTGGCGGACAGAGAATGCGGAATGGTCTCGAATTTGTGCAAAGCGAGGATGCTGAGGAGATTTTGTCTTTCCTTGAAACGTACTAAGATGTAGGTAATCGGTGTGTGTGTATTTTTTTTATTTGACAAGGTTAGCACCTGACCATGATCCCACCTGATGTTAAGTGGTGATGTGGTAGTAAAGTGATCTAGTAACTGCTGATTGACTCTTCTCTTAAAGAAAGCCGCTCGTATTTGTACGGGAACACCGATGTCGGCTAATTGTTCAACTCCTCTGGCATTCCTTTAAAGTACGAGGAGCTGAACCTCTTTGTTCGCAAACTGGGGATGTCCACAACTAAACGATGGTAGCTCATCGGGCGTCTGGTGGAACGGATACTGGACCTCCGCCTAACGCACTAAAGAAGGCTATAGAGAAGCTTCTATTGAGTACAACTTCCACGAAAGCTTCGCACCAGCCCCCCCCCCACAATTCCACCCGTGTGGGGCTGCAAGGTGCAGCCGGCGCTGGCGGGGTCGCGGAAGTGTTCCACAACGGTGGAGCATCGTGGGGGTTTTAGTCGGTGCAAGTCCGACATAACCTGTCCCTGACCCTGCGAGAGCCGGTATGCGAAGGTAAAAAAACGAGAGGGTTACGAACTGAACCCTGTAAATTCGATGATAAAATATCGACAAGTGCTGGTGCCTTCACTAGCGCTCAGGTCACTGTATGTGGGGCAACGTCCCCGGGCGCGGGGTTGCCGCTGTCCGACGCAGCGGAATTAAGAGTTGTTCTGTGAAAATTTATTATAGGATTAGAATAGTTTTTATATTATTTCTCTTATATATACATATATATATATATATTAAGTAATATATAAAAACTATAGCGAAGGCTCGTTTTAGTCTATTTTTTTTATATATTTCCAATTCTCTCTGATATTATTATTCAGAGCTTTACCTTACCGTATTATTTACAACACTGTATAAACGCATCGCCGGCATATCTGCTGGTCGAGGAGTTGGACTGGATCCTTGCCGACACCGGTTTACGCTACTATCGACCTGCCCACCAGGGTGAAAGTGGTCCCGCACAACCTCACCTGCTCGTGGTGCAGCCTGCAACAAACGAGGCTCCGGCTCCTACCAATCCGCATTGGTCCAGCGTAGTGGGAAATAGCTCCCCATATGAAACTATATACTTGGAGATCTTTGATGGAGGCCTATGTCCAGCTGTGGTATTTTGTACATATGTATAAAATAATATTTACTTATCCTTATTGTTTACTCTCTTAAATATTATTAAGTAATAATTTATGAACTTACTTCTAACTTATTTTTTATTATCTTGGGTAGACTGGCTGTATACATTATTAAGAAACTTTACAGACTTATGTCCAGCAGTGGACGTCCAACGGTTGAAATGATGATGATTCTTAAGTCAGTCTCTTGCTTAAAATCCTTAAGCCTTTATGTATAGGAAGTCTATTGCTGGTGGTAACCCTGGGCTATTAAGTATAGGACTAAGGTTAGCCCTGCCTGTCGTAGAAGGCGCAGGGTTTTCGGATGCGTGGGCTTTGAAGTTAGGGACTCTCATTACCCACTAGGCGAGCCCGTGGGGAACGACAAGTACGAGCTGCTCTCGTGGGTTACGGCACTCCATTGGACATGCTTAGGCACGGTGCGGGGAAGCACAGGTGTTCCGTAAGAGATCTCGCAGCCTCTTGCAATATACTACGGATGACTATTTAGACATATTTTAGAGGAGACAAATAACTTATAACCTTCCCTCATCATCCCTCTAGAAGCACTTTCTGAATATTCCTTTTCGTCGTCCTCTAATATAAAAGCGATATATACTGTTGGTAATGATGATGATTAATATCATCATCATCATTAACAGCCGACAGACGTCCACTGCTAGACATAGCCCTAAAGTATTAATATATCGTGACAATAGTTAACCTCTGGGTAATATTTTTTTAACGAAACAAAGAGATGAATAGGATGTTCACCTGATGGTAAGTGATACGCCTGTCCATAACAATGTGACGATAGAAGTTCATATACTGCACTACATCATACTCCTCGCCGAGAGACATAAAATGTTGAGTATCGTTACCCCAGTAATTACTTCCCTTCAAACCGGATCACAGAAATATATATATATACTACTGTTTGTCGGCTGCAATAAGCGCTGCGGTGGTGCCTAGATGGTCTCCGGCACCAGAGGTCTACCACCAGCAAAACCAGTACAGTGCGGTGTAGCGCCATCTAGTAACGATCTGTGAAACTAATCATACATCAGTATGCATAATGATTAACAGATGTAGATGCTGTGCTCGGTATATTTTTTTTAAAAAATTACAATGATTTTTCACTACCTTCATCGTCATCATCATCAACCAACAGATGTGCACTGCTGCACATATAGGCCTCCCCCAAAGTGACCACCGCCTCCTCTACCTTCATTTAGTGGTACGAATGATCAAAGATAAAAAAAATTACTGATGGTAGGTCTCTGTTGCTGGTAACTGTCTAGGTACCACCGCAACGCTTATTGCAGCCGACAAACAGTTGTGTAGAAATATTACAGCGATCCGGTTTGAAGGACCTGTAGCTATTACTGGTGGTAGTGTCTCTGTTGCCGGAGACCGTCTAGGTACAACAGCAGCGCCTATTCCAGCCGACAAACAGTAGTGTGGAAACATTACTGGGATCCGGTTTCTGGGGCGCTGTAGCTGGTGTAATTACTAGAATAACGAGGCTCAACATCTTATGTCTCAAGGTGACGAGCACATGGTTCCGTGTATATCAGCGTAAGTAACGCCGTTGTTATGGGCAGGCGTATCACTTACCATCAGGTAGTCATTAATGTTTTTATTATAAATTTTTAACTTTCATTTATTGTTACAGGTAATATTACTGCGGTCACACAATAATCATTATTTGTGGGATAGTAAGTATAAAGTAAACATTATTTACTTAAACTCAGTTTATTTATTAAAAAAAAATTGTTTTATGAAGAACATAAAAAAAGGAATTAGTTACAAATTTTTTTTTATTACATAAAGCGACGAGATGAGCGAGATCATCACCTGATGGTAAGTAATACCCCTGTCTATGACATGGCGCTAGTAAGGATGATATACACTGCATCACATTGTCCCCGCGTTGAGACAAGATTTTTAAGTCCTATCATACAGTAATTTCACTAATTAACAACGCCCTTCAAACCGGACACAGTATAGTTTAACGGCAAGGGATAGGAGCTGCGTTGGTAACTACCTAGACAGACTACAGCAACAGAGACCTACCCCCAGTCAAGGTAACGTGACAATCGATCATATAGCCTACTCTCTTCGAATGGTTCACGCACTAACACCAGCACATCCATCAGCTTCCCACTATTAGCGGAACCTAAAAGCAACCCGATCAACGACCCCGATTGACCTACCCCCCACCAACCAACCCCCCACCTGAGTTCAAATAACGAGGTAATCACGAGGACGAGATAGTAACCAAGTGTTTTATCAAGGCGGCCTGGATACTCCGTACGATATTGCTAGAGCAGTTCTAAGCCTTATTACTCTAAGTACTAAGTTACATTTTAGGCACCGCTGGTACCGTTGGTGCTAGTGGTGGGGATAGGAGGAGGGGGAGCTGTGGTATGCGTAAATGAAGGTAGTTTTAACGTTTCGCTTCAGATAATGTTTTGTTTCCAAAGTAATTTAGGTTAGTTTACTTAGTTAACTTAATTTGTTAACATTATGCAATAGTATATGTTCTTTGGGAGGGATTGGGCCCTAACCCACCACTCTGGACCAGTGCGGGTTGGTGAGTGGTCAGAGCCTCGTCTGTTATTCAGCATGGTGCACCGCGTGCAGGTGAGGTCGACTAGGGCTCCCATTCCCCTCAATAAACTCCAACAAACCATGTGAAGATCTTTGGGGGAGGCCTATGTCCAGCAATGGACGACCATCTGCTAATGATGATGCAAGAGTAGTATATGTGGTATATTTTATTTTTCTTTATTGTCTAACATACTAGAACACCTGGTGGTAAATGGTACGTTCATAACAATGTAGAGCTGGTTAGGATCAGAAACGCTACCATCACGTTACGGCGCCGAGTTTTTTCGTTTTATTTCAATGACGCAGGAAGTGGAGGATGTTCACCTGACGGTAAGTGATACGCTTGCCAATAACAATGTAGTGCTAGTCTGGATGGTATATACTGCACCACATTGCGCTCGTCGTCTAGAGACATAGGTGTTGAGTCTTGTTATCCCAGTAATTACACCAGCTACAGCGTTCTTTAAACCGGAACACAGTAATGATTCCAAATTACTGTTTGTCGGCTGTAATAGGCGTTGCGATGGTACCACCTTCCTAGACCTTCAGCAACAGAGACCTACCACCAATAACACGTAAGATATTGTCGCTTTACATCAATAATTTTACTAGTTTTGCTGAAGGTACGTTGCTGTAAGTCCTGTAGTCTTGGGCTGGTAAGAATAGGACTAAGGTAAGCCCTGCCTGTCGTAGAAGCAGACTAAAAGAGTCTAAGAGTTTCGCAGGCCTTGAGGGTGAAGGCCCTTATCGCTCAACAAGCGATCCTGCGTGGGACAGCGTATGGCTCAGCGATGGTGCCTAGGAGGGTTAGGCTCCTCCTCAGAGACGTGAAACACAAAGTGTAGAGAGGCACCGGTGCGGTATGTAACAGGTCCCGGAGCCTCTCCGAAGGCACTGATGCAAACCATCGAGGGGGTTCTAGTGAGTAAGAATCTCACATAACCCTGACTTCCCCCCAGAAGCAGTCTCTTTCGAAGATTTCTCCCTCCTCCCCACAACAAAAAAAGGTCTGTTGTTGAAGACCTTCTAAGCACCACCGCAACTTCTGTTGTAGTCGACAAACATTACGGTATTTCGGCTTGAAGGGAGCTGTAGCTAATGAAATTACTGGAGTAACGAGACTTAATAGCTTATGTTTCAAGTCAGAGAGCAAAATATGGCGCAGTGTACCATCCTGACTAGCACCACGTCTCATTCCTCTCATCGCTTCGTTGAATAAAAAAAGTTACATCTCCTAAGGTATGGATTACTATGGAGTAATGATTGGTGGTAACTATCCAGATGTTCTCAGACAGTAGAGACCTATCACAAGTTATACATAATGCTTGGGAGACGTCCAAGTATTTCGTAGATAAGACAGTGTTACTGGTGGTAGGAGTTCCTTACTTTGCCGATGGTGCAGCAAAGTCTTCGAATGGCGACTGCGTACTGGAAGAAGCAGCGCTAGCAGGTCATGGTTGCGGATTCGGTGGTAATCTGTCGCCAAGTATAAATGCCTGTAAGGGGGCGTGCTGTAATTCTGCCTAGTACTCATAAGTGAGGTGGAGAGCTCCAGCATCACCCCGATCACATCCTCATCAAGACCTCTAGCTGTTGGAACCATGATTGTGTGGGAAAGCTGTCCCGTAGTTAATAGTGGTAGCGTGTAGAAGTACACGGTAGGGTTTTAGATGGTGAGAGTCCATAATACTGCATAGGGGATGCCCTTCTGTTGTCCCTGTAGCATATTCTCCCCAAGAAAAAAAGGAAGGAGGACCGAAGATTTGATGAACGTCTCAGCAAGCCGCTGAATGCGTTCGATCCTCGAAAGAGGCCTTTATTGAACAGTCGACATTATCCGGCTGATAGTACTTTTATTTAACGTCGACGTAATGGTAAAGAATGGGATGGAGTCCACTGTGGTGGTAAAGCCATTTAAATTAGTAACGGCCTATCCACTGCGGCCTGGCCACTCTACTGGTGAAGACGCCCACTTCGACGTCTGCAAGTTGCCCCAATCCTTTGCTGTTCATATGAGGAATGAGGAGCTGAATCTCTTTGTTCGCTAACTGGGGACGCCCATAACACAAAGATGGTGACTAGCCGTGCCTCTGGGCATCCGGTGGTGAAATGGGTATGGGAGAACGAAGTTTTTTATAACTCTTTGGCTGTCCTTTCAGTAAAAGGCTTTCTGATACAGGAGTACTTCCGGAAGTAAAGGAATCTGGAGCCTGTGTAATCGGTTCAAAGTTACTGGAAGGTTTAAAATGGCCAGGTTCCTGTTATTACAGTGTGACAGTCATTTCCTCCGCTCGCTTCATCTCAATAAATGTTCATATCATGTAGTGTAAACACTTGTATAGCCTACTCTCAGTAGACATGACATCGCATTGAAATTAATTATGAACTGCCTAAAGTTAAGTTAGTCGGGTAGTAGGGACTTAATTTTTTTATTAAATTAATAACAATTTTACATGGTCATCATCAGCCGATGGACGTCCACTGTTGGACATAGACTTCTCCTAAAGATGTCCATATCGATCGGTCCCGCGTTGCCAGGTTCCAGTGGTTTCCCGCGACACTCACCAGATCTGTCGCTCCACTTTGTGGGAGGCCTTCCAACATTACATCTGCCGATGCGCAGGCGCCACTCGAGGACCTTACTGCTCTATCGGCCGTCAGTCCTTCGAGCAATGTGCCCTGCACACTGCCACTTAAGTCTAGCAATGTTTTGGACTGTCTGTGACCTTAGTTCTTCAGCGGATCTCCACATTTCTGGCGTCAGTAGGAGTGAAATACAGTCGCTCTTCCTGAGGCATGAGTTAGTTAAATGGCGTAACTCTAACATATTCACCAGCAACAACGTCAAACTGGAACACAGTAATATTTTCACAATACTGTTTGACTCCAATCAGGTCTGCGGTGGTGCAGACAGGCTCCGTCAACAGAGACCTACCATCAAGTAAAAAGCCACTAATCTCGATCATTGCTTATACTCGTATAAATAAAATCGTTTCTATTTAGTTAACGGAACGTTAATAATCTAAAGCCAGTTTTAACGTGGACAGTTAAATGAGCGAACAGTTAGTGGAACACGATAGTTTTCAGTTAAATATTTTAATCCTTTGTTTAACTATCTACTGTAGGTATTAATTTAGCATTCGCACAGTTAAATCTGTTGGATATAATGAGGATTTCATTTAACGAATATTGTTTTTGCTATATATATAATGAAAATTGGATTTCCTCTGTTGGCCAATCACGTGAAAACTAGTGAACGTATCGACACCCTAACATGAGCATTCAACGTGGGATGATTCATATCTTGTTATAGGCTATTTATTTTTTAAATTTCATGGATCCTTCATCATTATATTTCTAAATATATATATATGTGTAACAACTCACGTGACCCGAGCCAATCTCACCTGCTCGTGATGTACCCTGCTAATTAACAAACCAGGTTCTGCCTCCCACTAACCCGCATTGGGCCAGCGTGGTGTGAAATGACCCAAATCCTTTCATATGTACCCCAACAAACGGCAGCCCCTGAACTCCGGCAGAACCGGAAGCCATGCTGACTGAAAGGCCGCGGGAAGCAAAGTAGCACCGATCGATATGGAGATCTTTGGGAGAGATCTATGTCCAACAGTTGACATCTATCGACCGATGGTGATAAATATCACCTTCAACTAAGTTCATGTAAAGTCCTTGGTTTTATAATGTCGAAAGCTTTCACGGAGACAGGACACCTTATGCTCCTTGTCAAGGATACTAAATCTCCTCTCTTCTTCTTTTAGTAAGGCCCGCTGGAACCCCTCCAACGGGTTCTCGCCTTGTCGTGGCGAAGGGGCTTAGTAACCGTGGCGCCCAACACTGTGAAGCCAAGTGGAACCCATCCGGTCGGCCCGCGGTGAAGGGCTGGCCGAAGCGGCCGCTTCCGAGTCGAGCACCGGTTGGGATAACTGGAGCTCACCGGAGCGGCCGGGGGCCGCAGGGGCGGTTTCATACCGCCCCTCGCAGCCGAGGTGGGGTCGCGGAGGAAGTACCCTCTGCGGCCAACCGGTGTCGCACCGGCGATGCGGCGGCGGTGGGGCCGCGGGGGAAGAGGAGTTTCGGTATTGCGATGCGCCGTTCTCCCTATCCTCCGCGGCCGTTAACAGGTAGCGGTGGGCCTAACATCTCTCCGCCGCGGGGAGCCGGGAGAGGTTTTCTCCCGTGGCTCCCATGGCTTCTGGGTGACTGGTTCGGGGGAACCGGTCGCCCGCACACGCATGAGGTCGAGGAGGGGGCGCGCTGCATGTTCCGGCGCGCCCTGGGAGGGTTCGTCCCTCCCACCCGAGGTGGGGCCGCGCAAGCGGCCAGCGCCGGCAGGGTCGCGGATGAGTGCCCACGCGTTCCCGTGACCCTGCCATCATGGCGATGAGGAGGAACATCGTGGGGGTTTTAGTCGGTGCAAGTCCGACATAACTCGTCCTTGCCCCCGCGAGGACGAGTATGCGTAGACATTTCCCCCACGTAAAACAAAAAACAAAAAAAAAAAAGGCCCGCTGGAATCGAAAGAGATTGGAGCTGCGGTGGTATCTGTACGGTCTCCGGCAACATAGATCTACCACCAGTATTTGCGTGATGGATTTCTTACTAGCGATATCAAAATTCCATGAAGACGGTGACAACAAACTCTCAAAGATATAATCCTATTACCAGCAAATTTGATTTTGTTTATTTTATTTCCCTGAGTGGTAGTGGATTGTACATACTCCACTAATTATACTATCTATAGATTCCTTCGAACCGGAACATAAACTTTTGCACAGTATTGTTTAACAGCTGCAATAGGAACTGCAGGTGGTACCTACTTATATGGTCACCGGCAACAGAGGCCCACCGTCAGGTATATATCAATGTTTAATATTTATCTGTATAGGCAAAAAACTTAACGGAACACATCTGCAGTAACTAATCTTTAAGACGCAGAGCGCGGCGTAGTATAAACAAACATATAGCTATCCCTCTCGCCGCGATACATCTGTCTCTTTCACTGTGATTTGGTACGAAACACTAGTAGCCCGTATGCGGTGCGCGCGCGCAGACGTACGGCACGCTCGTGTACATCGCTCTATGTGTTGACAATTATTTGTGCGTTTGTGTGTCTTCCCGCGGAGGTATTGTGCTTTTAATTGTGTGCACATATCATTGTGTGTTAATTAATTACTTATTGTCGCACACCGATGGGTTGTTCGCCAGATCGCTAGGCGGTACAGTGGTACAATTATTGTTTACATTATGTTATCGTATGTGTGTCTGTAAACGTTTTGTATATATATACACATATATATAAAGAGTGAATATTTACCGCTCGGTTACAGACAATTCATATTTAATTTAGCGTCGATATTCAAATCTGTTTACACGTGTCACGTATTAGTGCTTGATACCACCGCAGCTCCTATTTCTATCAAAAAATTCTATCCATTACCTTGTTCCGGTTTGAAGGGCGTTGTAGCTAGTTTAATTACTTCACTAACTAGACTAAACATCTTATGAAAAGAACAATGTATTATTGTGTATATCAACCTAACTAGCGCCAGGTTATGGACAGAAGTATCACTTACCATCAGGTGTACCTCCCGATCGTCTCGGCGCTTAATTATATAAAAAAAAAAACTATACTAGTGCCTGGTACCACCGCGGCCCCTACATCTATTAAAAAAAAAAAAAACTTTTTTTTTATTCTATGAAACGACGAGATGACCGACACGTTTACCTTCTGGTGAGAGAGGCTTTCCCATAACAACTTGGCAATACATTTGTAGCAAGTAGTTACCACAGCAGCTTTTATTTCCGCTGCTAAACAGTAGTGCGCAAAGGTTACTGTGTTCCGGTTTAAAGGGTGCTGTAGCAAGTGTAATTACTGCGGTAACTAGTCTCAACATGTTATGTCTTATACCGAAGAGCACAATACGTCGCAGTGCATACTATCCACTAAAGCCGCGTTACGCAGGTGGAGCAGGCGTTTCACTTACAATTAAGTGAACGTCGCTTTGTCCAATGAAAAATATTATCTTCGTAAATGCTGTTAGTATGTAGTGCAATTAGTCTAGTTACCATTTAAGTTATATTTTAAATGTCAACTTAACTGTACACGGTGACTATAAAAGGTGTTAAGGGCAAGTTCACATTCCACAACAACTTCCATATCTATATTATTAAACACTCATTATTAAGGAAGCAGTTCAAAATAAGATAAGGACTGACGCATCCTAACTCCTGACTAAGTACTGTGCCTGATGGTAGGTATCACCTATAACAGCCCTGTAGTCTCGGGGTAGTAAGAATAGGACTAAGGTAAGCCCTGCCTGTCGTACAAGCAGACTAAAAGGGTCTCTTGAGGGTGGAGTCCCTTATCGCTCAATAAGCGAACCTGCGTGGGACAGTGTACGGCTCGATGATCCTGCCCAGAAGGGTTAGGCTCCTCGGAGAAGTTCACACAAAGTGTAGAGGAGCACCGGTGCTTTCTATAAGAGACCCCGGAACTTCTACGTTGTACGTACTTCGAGGCCGGCACTCCCAATATCCGCCAATAAAAAGTAGTGTGCGATTACTGTGTTCCGGTTTGAAGGGCGCTGTAGCTACTGTAATTATTACGGCAGTTACACTCGACATCTTATGTGTTATGGTGGCAAGTAAATGCGGTGACTATATCGTCCTAACTAGTGCTATATTGTTTCGGGCATACACATCACTTACTTTAAGGTGTCCCGCTCGTCTCGTGTTCGTGTCTCATCTACCCAGCTTCCAATTTCGCATCACCGAGCTCCCGCATTCTCCGCGACGGCGCCATCTGATATCATATTTATATCATACCATTCACATATATATATATATATATATATATATACCTTTGTATGCTGTACATGTTCTTCGGCAACAGGAAGCGGGTGTTTATACCGATACCTTTGTTTGTTTTTTGTCTTCTGGGTGAAGGGGGGAGTGAGAGTTATATGGAGATTTTTACCCACTAAAACCACCTCGGTGGTCACCAGGAGAGGAGACGAGATCTCCGGTAGGAACACAACCGCAGTCTCCCTAACGCTATACTCCGATAGCTCGTCCCTGAGTTTGCTCTACCAGCCTCGTAAGTACTTCAATGACCGGAGATCACGTCCAGCCATTGTCTTCCTCAGGGATCATTTAGAAGACGATGGGGAACCTTTATCCCGACGATCAGCGACCCCAAAAGTCCGCATTAATATGTTAATAAATTTACACGACTATCGACATTAATTAATTCAGTCTAATTAATGATATCCTACAAAGCATCAAGATCAGCAAGAGGTTCACCTGATGGTAAGTGATACCCGTATCCATAACGTGGAGCTGGTCAGGATGCACTGATACTGCACCATTCCGCTCGTCGGCTTGACATAGTTAAGTCTTGTTACCCCAGTAATTACACTAGCTGCGGCGTCCTTCAAACCGGAACACGGTGTTTGCACACTATTGTTCGCCGGCTGCAATGGGAGCTGCGGTGGTACCTAACTTGACGGTCTCCGGAAACGGAGACCTACCACCAGTAAACACGTCATTCGAGCTCAGAGGTATCAATGTTACATTAATCCATTCGTCACCATCGCTGCTGTAAAGCGCAAAACGAAGTTTTTTTTTTAATAACAGATGTGAAGATCTTTTTTTTTTATTCAATCAAGCGACGAGACGAGCTGGACGTTCACTTGATGGTAAGTGATACACTTGCCCACTATAACAAGACGTTAGGATGATATACACCGCATTGCACTCATCGCCTGAGACAATACGTTTAGCTTGATTACTTCAGTAATTGTACTAGCTACAGCGTCCTTCAAACCGGATAAGAGTAATGTTTGCATACTATCTAAACGGTCTCTGGCAACTAAGACCTACCACCAGTCATTATTTATTAGTGTATAATGGTAATATTGCATTTGACAAGATATACATCTTTACGAAATTCAACAGGAAATAAATGTTTTTTTTTTTTTAAATATTCGAGGTAAATGCATATACTATACGCAAGAGTGAGCAGGCGAGGGGAATAGCAAAATTAAAAACGCGCGATTCCATTTTTAAATAGTGTCGATTGGCTGCACGGAGCCCGTTCCTTTGCCTCTTCGCCAGTTCAAAAGCAACATGGCCGATGAGCAAACAGAAAAAGGTTGCATTACGACAACTAGGTATAACGTTCACCCCCCGCCCGTCAGCGACGGTACTCCGACCCAATTATAAGTTTTTAACCCTTTAACCTGGTTTTTAATTAACCAGTAAGAGTAAAAGATTTTTTTTTTTATAACAAAATTTACTCGGAATTTTTACTGACGTTATTTTATAGTAACGCATTTTGTGTCGCCTAATGGTTGATATAGTCATCATCATCAGCCCATATACGTCCACTTCAGGATATATTCCTCCTCCAAAGATGTCCATATCGATCGGTCTTGCGCTGTCCAATGTAATATAAAAATACTCTATTATTTTTCATAACTAGTATTAATACTCTTAATATTATTAATAGGTATAGCATTTTAGTGAAGTGTATACAAGCAATTGCAAATAGTTTGTCTGTATCAACATCTATCTCAAGAATTGGAGTCGCTTTAACCAAGTCCAAAAAGTCGTGATCGTGTCATTAACCCGTTGACTGCCACGCTGGACTCGTATGTTTTGTTCAGGACACAGTGGAATTATTTTTATTATTCAATGGCAACCACCACACCAATCCGCGTTGGGCCAGCGTGGTGGGAAATGGCCCAGATCTCATATGAATCCCTACAAACGTGGAGATCTTCGGGAAGGTCTACGTCCAGCAGTGGACGTATAATCGGCTAATGATGATGATGTAATGATAAAATAATAATTGTTTGATATTACAAAATAACAGTTAATCAAATTGAGGGTTTATCTGGTGGTGACGTGTGACCACCTTGGCGCCAACACAGCGACACACACTTTGTCACCTTAAGTTATATCGTCTTCTCGTTTTAGTCTGACTTTATTTCGTTTTGGTGGGGAAATCTTCGAAAGACCCAGCTTCTAGTGGGAAGTCAGGGTGATGTGAGATTCCCACTCACTAAAACCCCTCGGTTGTCTGCATCAGTGCATTCCGAGAGACACCGGGATTTCTTACAGAAACCCACCAGTGTCACCTCTACATTTTATGTTTACGTCTCTGAGGAAGAGTAACCCTCCAGACACCATCGCTGAGCCATACGCTGTCCTACGCAGATTCAAGATAAGGGCCCCCACCCTCAAGTACCCGCGAAACTCCTAGACCCTTTTAGTCTCCTACGACAAGCAGGGAATACCTTAGTTCATATTCTATCTAGCCCGAGACTACAGGGCTGTTTGGAATGTGCCTGGTGCATCCGATAATCTTCGTTCAGTTTGTTCTATCTTGTATATATATATATATACAAGATAAAACAAACTATATATATATATATATATGTATATATATATCAGTCATAGTTAAATTTAATAACTCTCAATTTTTAATTAGTCTTTCACCATTTCACCCACTATGGTCAATGATCGTCATGGGGTCTCAGGAGAAACCGTGTCCGGTTTATTTATGTCCGACGTGGCAGTTAGTGTTAAAATAGTAAAAAAAAAAAAAAAACCTAGTTAAATGATTCGTGTAATGTTGACAGTGAGGCGTTGATACACTGCGCCGGATCAGTCCTTTGTTACACAAAAGTTTCACGCTCCGGTTTCGAATCTCGGTGCCTGGTGCCGCGCTCCGCTGATCACGACGCCGGCCCGGTACCGTTACGCGGCGTCGGTCCTCACCAAGCAGATGCTTATTTAAATATACCAATGTTAGCGTTATCGAAACATAGTAAAGTATACAGCAGTTCCAATTCCCTTGCCTTGCCCAATGATGCTTCGTCTCCATTCCTTGAAAAGACCACCAGTGCGACCTATTTCACACAGCTTTTATGGACTATTGATGTGTAAGGGATCCCGCACAACAACTCACGGTACCCGAGCCATCCTCACCTGCTCGTGGTGCATCCTGCTAATCAACAAACGAGGCTCTAGCTCCCACCAATCCGCATTGGGCCAGCGTGGTGGGAAATGGTCCGAATCTCCCGATATAAATCCCAATTCGATCAATGTGGGAATCTATGATCCAGCAGTGGACGTCTATCGGCTGATGATGATGGACTACTTATTACACCTCGACTATCAAAATTTCACATATAACCCAGGGTCGACTGGCAGAGAGAGAATGCCATCTGGGCATTAAGTTCACCCTCTGCGCTATTTACGGCAAAATATAAATATATAAATATTTTATATTGGTAACACTACTTATGTTAATTATAAATTGGCAATATTTCGAATATGGCAACATTGATTAAACATCCGAAACTTGGTGTCTAACTATGGAACCTCATAAGAAAGCTCAGGCTCGCACAGCAGACTATGGAGAGGGCGACGCTTGGAATTCCTCAGCGTGACCAAATCATGAGGAGATCCGCAGAAGCACCAGAGTCATCAACATAGTCCTACAAATCGCGAGGCGGAAGTGGCAATGGCCGGAGTACGTAGCTCTTAGAGTCGATGGACGTTGGGGTCTTAAACTGCTGGAAAGGAAACCACGCACCGGAAAGCGCAGCGTTGGCAAACCCCACACTAGTTTCTTATTACGTAAGCGCTTGCAAGCGATAGGGACTCTTACAGCTCATCTGATACTGGGCTCGTGGACCCGAATCCACGGCTTGTTGACTCCTCCATTAAAGGTGGACAGAGGACATTAAAAGAAACGCTTGGGTGCCACTTGATTCATACAGCGCATGACCGTGCTCTGTAGAACATATTACAAGAGACCTATGTCCAGCTGTGGACCTTCATGGGTTAAAATGATGATGATGATGATTAAAAGTCATGTTACACTAGCAACAAGTGACTAGCAAACATGCCAAATTCATTGTTTCAAATTCAGGATGGTTTTCGATCTTGTCTCTTTTGCAGGAGACCGATCTAAGGCTAGCCCTGTCCAGCACAGCTCCTGTTGCTATCACCTAACATTACTGACAGTAAGAGGTGTTTCCGTTTGAAAGGCGCTGTAGCTGATGAGGCTCAATATATCAAGGCGACGAGCACAATACTGTGCAGTGTCATCATTATCATCATCAGCCGATAGACGTCCATCTGCTGGATATAGGCCTTCTCCGAAAGGTTCCAATATCGATCGGTCCTGCGTTGCCCGTATCGCCGGGAACCAGGGGTCGTCGTTTCTAAGGCCTTCAATGGAGGGACTTGGCTTATTTCTCACCACGCTGGCCCAATGCGGGTTGGTGGGAGCCAGAGCTTCGTTTGTTGATTAACAGGCTGCACCCCGAGCAGGTGAGATTAGTTTGGATCCCGTCAGCTGTTGTGCAGTGTATATCAAATATAGCGCCACTCAGCATCGGGTGAAAGTTCCACTCATCCAGGTCCTTGCATAAGAAAATAATTAAAAAGTCTTCATCTCTTTCAACCCTATTAGTAAGAGCTCATACTTTATCTTGCATATAATTTATTAAGATATAAAAAAAAAAACTGTCAATAAAATGAACGCACCCGTGCGTAAGTTATTGATGTCATACAGAGGGTAGTACGCGAAATAACGAGGAGAGGTGTCGTAAAAAAAAAAACATGAAAAAAGTATATCTAATTTCAAGGGTTTCCTCTCAAGAGGAAGTAAGGATTATGTTTTATTGAATGTAATGAAAATACCGAATATCTCGTGGTTTAATTTATTCGATGAAGTTATCAGATGAGCGAGACGTTTACCTGATGGTAAGTTATACGATTGCCCATAACGTGGCGCTAGTTAGGATGGTATACACTACATCGCATTGTATTCCTTGCTATAAGACAGATGTTAGGTTCCCATACCACTGTAATTACACTAGCTACAGCGCCCTTCAAATCGGAACACAGTAATGTTTGTACAGTACGGTCTCCGGCAAACGACACACCACCACCAGTAAACATTAATGACTACCTGATGGTAAGTGTTACGATTGCCCATAACGTGACGCCAGTTAAGATGGTATACACTGAACTATGTGCTCGTCGCCTTGAGGCATAAAATGTTTCGTCTCTTTACATCAGATACAGCGCCCCTCAAACCGGAACACTAATGTTTGCACAGTACTGTTCGTCAGGTGCTATAGGCGCTGTGGTGGTACCTACCTACCACTACCACCAGTATAATGAACTAATTAAGCCGCCATGCACCTAGAGTGGGTTAATAATAAATGTTCTGATAAGGAAGGAGGATGTTAGTGGTAAATAATCAAAGTTTACCCAATTATTTGTTAGTTTGGACGTATTTATTTAGTTGATCATTGTACACCAAGTTACACCTAAAAAACAGTGTTATTACTGCGGTAATTACAGTTGATCTGATGTAAGGCGAGTTCAATGTGGTATTTTCTAGTATACAGCGAGATGAGAAAGACTTACATCTGGTGGTACATGTTCGCGTCAATAACGTCGCGATTAGAATGATATACACAGCACCTCAACAATTTCAGAGCCACAGCGCCTTTCAAACCGGAACACGGTAATATTTGCACAGTACTGTATGGCGGCAGAAGTAGGAGCTACCACATAGAGAGAACATATCAGTGAAGTAGTGTTTTGTGTTATCCTAAATAGCGCCTCTATATACGCAGGCGTATCACTTACTTTCAGGTGAACGTACCGCTAGTGTCGACGCTTAATTGAAAAAAAAAGTGCTTCGTTATCAAGAATACATAGAGCTACAGCTTAAAGCTGCTAGTGTGAGTAATGATAGAATCACTCACACCCAACCGCCGTAACCATGTCACCGAGTCAAGTTATTTTAATTTCTCGAAATGGTGCTGCGAATTAAAAAAATATATATATATACAATAATTAAAAAGAAAGCGCGCGCCGGCAGTTTCAATATCATTAGGGAAGTGGAACAGCCCTCTATTAAATTAAAAGGGGAGTGTTCCCTTAGCGCTCGCAAATCCCAAAGCGTTACACGGTTTTCCACATAGATTAAAAATTTACAGTTAACTTTAATTGATATGATAATAACTTCAGTCACTATAACGGCCCTGAAGTTTTTTTTTCTTTACGTGGTGCAAATGCCTTTGTATACTGTCCTTGCGGAAGCGAAGACGGGTTATGTTGGACTTGTGCTGATTGAAACTCCCACGATGTTCCACGCGCCGGAACATACAGCGCGGTCTCCACTCGAACTCTTACTAGTCAACCGACTAACAGATCCCTTCAAATCCGTCACCCATAGGCCATAGGTGCCAAGAGAAGAAATACTCTCCCGAATCCCTGCGGCCGCTCTGGACTTGGGTTCCGCCACCAACCGTTTTGCGGCCGTGAAGGATAGGGAGGGCGGCGAAATGAAATACCGACATTCCTCTCTCCCCGCTACTCCATCCCGGCTGAGAAGCATCTGCCCCCGCAGCCCACCGGCACACATCCGAAGGGAGCTCCCAGAGCTCATCTGGAGCAGCCAACTAGGCCGGCTGCGTAGGTTACTCCTAGCTTCACTATGGGTAATCAAGCCACGGCTACTGAGCCCCACCGTTACGACAAGGCGGAGACCTGTTATGAGGGAACGGCCCTGACCTGTGGTCTCATGAGGTGATTCAAAGGGTCTACGTGTTTCGTTGGGGCCCTTCTCGTTCACTAAGTGAACCAGAGCGGGACAACAATGTAACGAGGCTCCGTACTTGTTCCTTCCTTGAGGTATGCTAAGTCAAAATGTAGAGAGGCACCGGTGCTTTCTATGAGATCAGAGCGCATCACGGAATACACTGAAGAAGACCACCGAAAGGGTGTTAGTAGTTAAAAATCTCACATAATCCCGACTTTCCTCCACCCCCTGCAGAAGTTGAGTCCTTTTAGACTATGCCCAGTCCTAGAGGATAGTGAAGGCGAAGATGATGAAACGATACTCTGCAAAAACACAACAAACCTTCATGCTATGATAATTGCCTCCATGGTCCCGTGGGTAACCGTTTGAGGAGTGGACCAGGGTCGCTAGTGCCGGCCAACTGTTCTGCCTCGCAAGGGACCGGGCAAATATGGTGAACTGAACGACAACCTTCGCTAGTCGGAGAGGCACCTTAAGAAAAAGGAGAAGAGAGACACGTACACAGAGAATAGAAAAGGTTGGGAATCTGAGGGGTAGACCAGTGGTACTCAACCTGTCTTGCAAGGTCACGACCACGCATCAGTAATGTCGCGGCCACCAAGTAATTAAAAAAAAGTGGGTAATGATTTTATAACCTTTTGCAATTGTTTAATATTGTATTAAACAATAATACAAGGATTTATATAGTAAATAGTTTTTTAAAATTAATATTATGGGACCCCGCACAACAACTCACCGGTCCCAAGTCAACCTCACCTGCTCTTGGTGCACCATGCTAACCAACAAACGAGGCTCTGGCTCCCACCAACCCGCATTGGGCCAGCGTGGTAGGAAATGGCCCAAATCTCCCATATGAATTCTAACATACGACAGCCCTTAGTGGCCAGCGGTACCGAAGGCCATGACTGTATGTGAAGATTTTTGGGGAGACCTATGTCCGGAAGTGGACGTCTACTGGCTGATGATGACTAGTGGCAAGGTCTCTTGCCAAAAACCGTCTAGGTAGGTACCACCGCAGCTCCTGTTTTTCCCGCGAAGCAGTGGTGTGCAAACATTACTGCATTCCGGTTTGAAGGGCATTGTAATTAATGAAATTACTGGGGTAGGGAATACTCTGTCTCAAGGCGGCGAGCGCAATGTGGTGCCATGGTGGTGGTATGATATCTATCCCGGCGCCACGTTGTTATGGGCGGATGTAGTTCCTTCGTACAATAAAATGTCTTAAAGTTAAGTAAAAACAAAAACTTGGCGAGCTGCTCGATTCAATATAGCTTATATACACCGCGATAAATAAATAAAAAAAAATCTACGAAAATTTTATTAAGTTAAGGTGGAACATATATACTAGTGGTAGGTCTCTGTCGCCGGAGACCGTCCAAGTAGGTACATGGTGACCAACAGTAGTGTGCGAGTGAGGTCGTGTGTGGAGGCCAATTCGCGCCAATTGAGAAGCACGGGGCTTCGATGTCTGCCAATAACTGCATACGCTACATATACATATATATGTGTGTGTATGATTATAACATAGCGCGTGATATCAATCAATCGTGTCACAATACAAACGCTCAAGAGCTGGAGCAGTTATTGACAGGCATCGGAGTTCCATGTGTCCCAATATATATTATAATATATATACTACTTCTTCCCCGCCCGCTTTGCTGACTTTCTACAACCGTTACTATAGCAACTGCACGATTAATCATCAGCCTATATACGCCTACTACTAGACAAAGGCCTCCCTCAAAGATCTCCACTTCGATCGGTTCCGCGTTGCACGCATCCAGCGACTCTCACCAGGTCGATGGTCCACTATAGTGGGGCGCCTTCTAAAACTACGTCTGTAGGTACGCGGCCACCACTTGAGCTTGACTTTACTACCCCATCCGCCGCTGGTCCTTCGAGCAATGTGCCCAGCCCACTACCACTTGAGTCTAGCAATCTTTTGAGCTATGACGGTGACCTTTAGTTCTTCTGCGGATCTCCACATTTCTGATTCGATCACGCTCTGTAAAACTCCAACCATAGTCCTCTCAATTGCCCTTTGATTTTGAGCCTTTTTTTTAATAATACATAATAAAAATATTGTAAAATTTATTAGAAATAAAATACTGAAGGAACTATGAAATTCAGAAAATAAATATCCTATAACAATCTACAGATAATTCCGCGTCGAATGCTCATATTGCCGTGTCGATAAGTTCACTAGTTTTCACGTGATAGGCGAACAAACAAAGCCCATTTTCATTATATATATATATATATATATATATTTGGCTATACCAACGTGATACCGACAATTAGGATCAGATGAAAAAGTCCAATAAATTCTCGTGATATTTCAAATATATATGATGCTAACCTTCGCACGATTTACACAGCATCAGTAAAATTATCGATGATTATGTATTACATTGAGACGTATAGACGGACGGATCGTGTTTGTGGTCTCCGGCTACCGCAACACGCGGCCGTAGCGCCGACCCTGACAATGCATGATCTCTTTTTAATTACATAACTTTAAAGTTCATAACACAAGTGATTACTTAGGTAACAAGATTTGACGTCGCATAGCGACAATCACGAGTTGCAGGGTATACCATCCTAACTAGCGCCACGTTGTTTTGGGCGATCATTTACCATCACGTGAACGTGACTCGCCTGATGATCAAAAAAAATAATACTTTCTAAAGACCTTATAAAACAATTTATTATTTTCATCAATCTTTATGTATACACCGACGCATATCTTTATTTGTAACGTGTGGGTAGTTGAAAATCGACTCCTAATTTAAACACGGTTTCACATAAGGTCACTGTTGCGTCGGCGGCGCAACGGTGCTGACGTCCTTGTAGGGAATCAAGCGATAATTAAACTTTATTTATACGGTGGATAAGTTTTTATCGAGTTTCATACGATTTATAGCGATGAGACGACAAGGACATTCGCATGGTGACTACTCCAGAGTTTGGATTATGACATGCAGGACAGCATTACTTTAGTGCTCATCAACTGTTCCCCGCCCGCTGTTCTGGTCGTAACCCTAAAATGGCAAATGCTGTAATTTTACTTAATTTTGAGTGTTTACATTTAATAGTTGCAGAGATCTCGTGATGATTCAATGCACCCTATTCTCTGATGATGTGTAGCGCATGTTAATCATTTTGACTTATATAGCTCATCTGATACTGGGCTCGCATATGCAAGTCCACGGCCTATTCAACAGATCTCTGTACATCTATTATATATATGTTCACGAGATCTCCGAAAGTATTAGAAGTAAACAGTTAAAATTTGATATAGATTTTGCTTCTGCCATATATATATATATGTAATATGATTATAATTTACTACCTATTCCCCGCCGGCTTTGCTAGCCATAATATAAAACAAAAAACCTTGTATACAAACCGTTACCATAGTAACCGCATAAATAATACAGTATGACAATGTTTATGAAAGTTAATTAGAAATGAAACGACGAACGATCTATGAAATTAAAAAATAAATATCCTATAACCAGCTGGAAATCATTCCGCGTGGAATGATCATGTTCCCGTGTCGATTACGGTCACTAGTTTTCACGTGATAAGCGAAAAAAGGAAATCTTTTTTTTTATTTATAAATATTTATGTATATTATAGTACGCAGTGTTAGGAGACCTCCCATAACTGGACGCGAGCAACGCGGGACCAATCAATGTGGAAATCTTTGGTAAGGCCTATGTCCAGCTGTGGACATCTATAGGCTGAGGATTTGAAGTATATTGTAATGTAAAAAAGTTTATTCTTTTTATTATTATTCAAAGTTTAATAAATATTTTCGATTGCGAGTAATAAAAATAAAGTCACAACAGCTTGGATAAATAATTTTGACGTGGCAGTCAAAGGGTTAATATATCTTCCAAATTTTATGGAATCCAACACTTGCTTAAGGAGTGGTTCAAATATCAGCGAAGGAGAGGTATTGATGAGTAAACATACCATCAATACTCCAGACTTGGGTACCTTATACATGGTGTCGTGTGAACCAGAGTCTGGGGCAGCAGGAGATTTGTTTGATATTTTGTAACCACAGTATTAGCACCCTTAGTGTTTTTGGTTTTGGGTTTTTTTTAGCCAACATATTCTTAAGGCATAAAAAACCCCAAAAAAAAATTATAAAGAAAAACTTTTATGGAGTAAATATTTTGATCGGTTATTGCTTAAGTTATTCCGCATTGTAACAAGTATGACTTGGGATCATTGATCGGAACTGCTCACTTCTATTCTGTAATGGCTGACGGAATGTCAGCAATTCCACATAAAAAGTTATGAAAGGATCCGGACATTAGTGACGCCGTCCACAGTCCTTGATCCGGGACGTGACGGAGCGTTGTAGAATGCGTTGCGAATGGGTGGGCAGATTGCTGCACCAGCTACCAGCCCATTGCGGGCAATATTCATTTTATCTTATACATTTTCTTTATATAATACACTTTGATTCACATGGGGTTAAGTGACAAAGGATATATAGATTTTTTTTTATTCGACGAGACATTCGCGTGATGGTAAGCAATACCACATTGTGTTTGTCGACAGTTTCACTAGTTATAGCATCCTTCAAACCGAAACACAGTTTGTCACTTTTTTGGCGATGGAAAGTCTAAAGCTATCGTCTTCAGCGGAGAGAAGGTCAGGTCATGTGGGATTTGTGACTAAACCCCCGTCGTAGTCATACTTAGTGCACTACAAGACGCCCTGGCATCTTCTACAGAGCACTTCGGTGTCTCCCTGCACTGCCTCTAAGTACGTTCTGGGGAGTGGCTTAACACGCCCCAGTACCCCCTCCATTTGCTACAACAAATACGAGACTATATTGTACTTGTCGTCCATTCTATAATAAGTTAGTAGACAGTGAAGACTCTATCCTCAAAACTCGAAGACCCATTTAGCTGACTTCGACTATAGACAGGGCTTGTATTTTTATTTAATTAAACCGTGAGACTACCGAGACGTTCACCTGATAGTAAGTGATTGATGAGATGAGCCCATAACAGCGTGACGCTAGATAGGATGATAAATACTACACCACATTGCGCTTGTCGCTTGCGACATAATATATTGAGTCTCATTATCCCAGTAATTACACTAGCTACAGCGCCCTTCAATCCTGAACACAGTAATATTAGCACACTATTGTTTGTCGGCAGAAATAAGCGCTGCGGTGGTACCTTCCTAAACAGTCTCCAGCAACATAGACCTGTAATTCGAAATCTAGATAAATATCACCAGTTGTATACTGATACGAACTGATGATGATGACTCCAGTGTTAGTATTCTTTTTTTTCGTTGATGATACCAAGACCAACACTAAACAGAGTGGTCGTGATCATCACTTCAGGTGTTGGTCGCAAATTTAACAACACATCGTCATTCCTCTCTTATGGCCGCCTTCCTAGTGCATTAATATAGTTGTAACGATGATGAGCCATTTTATGTTGCCTTTATCTGATTACTTCATCTCACAAGCATACTTTTTTTGGCTTGGTACACTGAAGCCCTGGACCACAAGTCGCTCAATGGGTATCTTCCCTCGGCGGCATACGTGGACAAAAAAGGTGAGGATACGCGACTATACCGAAGATAAATGCTGCTTGATGCCGAGTTCTCGAAGTATAGACTGTTCCGAGCGTTCTCCTCCAGTACCACATCTCTATAGCGTCTATCCTCTTTTCTACTTCTCGCAAAGGTTCACATTTCTGCGGCGTACAACGATATGGGAAATACAAGTGGCCGAAGCAGCCGGAATTTTATGGCTATATATATATGTTGGGATTCCTCCATATTTTCTTTAGCTCGGAGACCTGGAAACAGTATTAGTATTAAACACATATAAAGAAATAGTTATTAGAGAACATTTCTTTAATTTGAATTTTGTTGTGACTCGCTCCGTCGGTAAAGAAGTGCGGAGTCCGGCTGGGTCGATAGATGGCGGTGTAAGGAATTCCATCAGCTACGTCGGTAAAGCAGAGTTGTGATTGTGTTAGAGGTATGAAGTATGAAAGAGTGTAATTTATTATTGTGTTAAAAATATTGAAGAAAAGACACTGAGTAATAAACGTTAAATGTCGTTTCTTTGGTTACAGGTAGGTTTAGTTAAGAGCGGTATAACGTAGCTCTCTGACCTAGTGATTAGAGCGTGCGGCCTTCATTCCGGAGGTCGCGGGTTCTAATCTCGTCATGTACCGATGACTGTAATATTTAAGTTATGTATATTTGTGAACTTTAGTAACGACAGCGAAATACAAACGGTGAAGGAGAACATCGCGATGAAACCTGCACATGAATTATAATTTATTTTAAGGTGTGTGTGAAGTCACCAATCCGCATTGGGCCCGCGTGGTGATTATGGCCCCTTCGCCCTCATATTGAAGGCAGGCCTGTGCCCCAGCAGTGAGGACGTAAATTGAGAGAAACATTATATATTTATTAGAAAAGATTCACAGCGCCAATTTAATGCCGCTGTAAAGCAGTGCCAGCGAGTTGCCAAGCCGGCGCATAATTGCCACCCAATGGCGGCCGAGTACATTATTGGCCACTTCCCGTCGCATGTCCGGTAGTCCGGTACCAATTGGTACAGTTATAACTTATGTTACCGGTTTAAGTGGTGTCGCTTAGTGGACTCGCTCATTACTGCGAAGGCTTCATTATACTCGTCCTCATCTAATTATATTTAATGCAAACGTTACAATGTTCCGGTTTGAACGGCGCTACATCTTACGTCTCAAGGGGGCTAACGCGATGTGGTGTAGTGTATGACATGCTAACTAATGCCACGTTGTTATGACTTACTATCAGGTGAACGTCCTACGCGGGGGATGTAAGGGATCCCGCACAACAACTGCGGAACTCAAGCCGAATTCACCTGCTCGTGGTGCAGCCTGCTAATCATCAAACGAGGGTCTGGCTCCCATCAAGTCGCATTGGGTCAGTGTAGTGGGAAATGGTCGAAATCCCTCCATAATAATCCCGACAAACGACGTCCCTTAGTACCCTGCAATACGTAGGTCATGCTCGAGAAGCTGATGGATGCAGGCAGCGCAGGATCGACCAATATGGAAATCTTTGGGTGAGACCTACATCCAGCAGTGGACGTCTATCGGCTGTTGATGATGATGGCGGATGTCCCGCTCGTTTAATGGCTTAAATTAGTAAAAAAAATTCAGTAGCACGTATGTGCACATTACTGGTACGATATCGTCGCATATTCTGTTATCTGAACGGGAACACGCCGTTTGACCGGAAGTTATGGCGTAGTTATCGGCAAGCGAGCCCAGCGTTGCGCGTTTAATTGTAGTTATTGAATTACTTTGTTGAACCCTTTTTTTATTGTAGAGCGGTGGGGGGGGGGGTTAAAAAGGTCTAAAGCTCCCTTCACCAATGACCAGAGGCGAGCACAAAGAATTTGTGTAGTATAAACAGCCGGAACACTGATGTTACGGTTTAAAGAGCGCTGTAGCCAGTGAAATTACTGCGGTAACGAGACTCGTCATCTTATATATCAAGACGACGAGCGTAATATGCTGTACTATATATATCGTCCTAACTAGCGCCACGTTGTTATGGGCAGGGGCATCACTTCAAATTAGGTGAAAGTCCCGAAAAACTCGACGCTTCTTTAAAAAAAAAAATCAAATTACATATTGATTATAGTATATATATATATATAAGACAGAGAAAGGGATATATATCTCGTATAAGGCTACACAAACACCATCAGTTGAGATGAATGGATGACGATGACAAGGATCATTACTGTAATAGAAACTTTACTCGACACGAGTTGTAAGTGAAATCCTCATAAATAAGCGGAGTTATGATCATATTCAAAATAACTCAGCTATGACATAGTTAACGGTTTAAATAATTGCTCCCATTCATTTAATATATAAACAATGAACAAAAACATTCATTCCGCATACCGACAGACGTTATATTTATATATTGGTTTTTCACATCTAAATCACATTTTTTTTTTTTATTTAAAACTAAACATTGTTCGTTCTAAAACGGTTTTTTCAATTCAAATTATTGATTAATTTTGTTTGAAAAGCTATTTTATTTCTAATATACTGTCACTAAATAAAATAATTGTTTATTTATTTTATTAATTGTACACGAGCTGGTCAAAGTCAATTGGTATTTCATATTAATATTTTTTTATTTTAAATTTATATTTTTTATTTCAAATTATCGATTAATTTTGTCTGAAAAGCTATTTTATTTCTAACTGACACTAAATTAAATAATAATTTATAAATAAGTTAATTAATTTATTTTGTTTATTATATACGGGCTAATTCAAAAACAGTTGCTATTTCGAATTAATATTTTGTTATTTCAAGGTACTTTCTTTCATATCAAATTAATATTTTTTTTTATTAGAAAATAACAATTAAAGGTAGAGAAATAAGATTCCTTTTATTTCTACAACACTGAATTTTAATTTTTTTTTATACAACCCTCAAATTATAACAGTCACAATCATTATTATTGAAAGGACCAATCTGTCCCTAAATTTGTTATACCTAGTATTTATATATATATATATATATATATATATATATATATATATATATAAATGCAATTACTAGATTATTGATTTGCCTTTTGCAGCATAACCTTTTTTTACTAAGACTTAAAACCAAAAATCTCATTTTCTTTATTTTACTAAGATATGAGACGGGAGAGACGTTCACCTGATGGTAAGTGATACGCCCGCCCTTAATAACGTGGCGCTAATTAGGATGATACACACACCACCACATTACGCTCGTTGGTTTAAGACATAAGATATTGAAGCTCGTTACTCCAGTAGTTTTACCGGCTACAGCGCCCTTCAAACCGGAACACAGTAATATTGCCAGCAGCAGTATTTTACCTTATATTGATTGCTACATTTAAGGAAACTAAAATGGCCAATACTGATCGGTTTATACAGAGACATGCCTTGCATTGGAGTGTGGTGACCTTTACCAACATTAGAAACGTTCCACGGTCATGTTTGACGGTCACACGAGTGTCAAATGTCAAGCTTGCAATGATCTACTCGACGGTCACCACCGTCTCACTTGCGTCACATAACGAATACGAATCTGGCCCAAAAACGTATAAACGTATGGATGGTAACCCAGCCTGATCACTGTTAAAGAGTAGTGTGTAAATATTGCCGTGTTCCGGTTTGAAGGGCGCTGTGTTTTAATGGATTAACGAGACTTGATATAGGTCCGGGACGTTCACCTGATGATGATATCCTGCCTATAGTAACCTGGCGCTGGTTTGAATGATATACACCACACCACACTCATTGTTATAAGACATAAGTTATTAAGTATCTTTTCGCTAATAACTTTACTAGTTACCACAGCGTCTTTTAAACCGGAACACAATAATGTTTGCAGGATTGTTTGTCGGCTGCAATAGGCGCTGCGGTGGACTTTTTTTTGTCATGTTGGGAAATCTCCAAAAAAGATATCGTGCCTCTGGAGGGAAGACAAGGTTATATAAGATTTCACCCATTGAGATCCCATCAGTGGTCATCTTCAATGCTTTGCGGGAGGTTTAATCTCCTACTGAACGCACCAGTGACTCCTAGCACCACGCCTAAAGCATTTCCTAGGGAGAGCTATCTGAAAATCCTGGATACCTTCGCTTTGGTACGACAGTAACTACACCACCTCGAACGCGTCGTTCATCCCGAGCTCGCTTAGTGGACAATGAGGGTTCTCACATTCAAAGCCTACGAAAGAAAAAGCCCTTTTAGTCGCCTTCTACGACTGCCAGGTCTCACCTTAGTCCTATTCTTAATAGCCCGGGACTACAGTGCAACCGCAACAGAGACCTACCACCAATGAGATGGTTAAAGGAGTAGATATCTAACCACCATCTCAACGTTGTAAAAGTACTTCAGTGTACATATATACTATGTTCCGGTTTGAAGGGCGCTGTAGCTCAAGTCTCAAAGCGACGAGCATGTTACGAGCTCGCGTATACACCACCAGGTGAAGGTTACGTTAAAAAAAATAGTTTCGATATATCCGACATCTGATACGTTGGGGTCCATAGGTACCTAAGGGAGGTGAGCCGCCGGGTGAAATCGGACCGGGTCACCGCTAGAAAGTCAAGCGTGTTCGAGTTTTAACTTGCATTTCTTGGGACGTTGCTGTCTCACGACCGCGAACGGAAGCCACTGGTGCATTCTATCTTATTATATCTAATCATCATCATCATCATCAGTCGGTAGATGTTCGACAACATAGGCCATATATATGCTAGATATTTCCACCACCCATTCACTGGATGCTAGCAATATGGGACCGATCAATGTGGAGATCTTTGGGGGAGGTCCATGTCCAGCTGTGGACGTCTATCGGCTGATGATGATGATGAAGAAATTTCCAGTTATAGATTCATCACGATATCCGTAGAATCATAACGCCTAAAGATTGATATTTAGTAAGAATATTCCTTTTGTCGAGTATAGCTGGGTTATGAACGGACTTTATGAAATGTTTCCACCCTCTCTCTCGGAAGAGGTTCCGGGGGGTGTTAATAACGAAAGGACCCTTAGTGTAAGTTTCAAATGGAATCTGTACTACAGTCAGCAAAACAGACGGGGAGCACCAATTAATAGGAGATATCCAGAGATACGTTGACTGATCACGAGATCTTCGAAACTGTTCGACGTAAACACTCAAAATTAGGTAGAGATATTGTTACTGCCATTTAAAGGTCAGCTAAGACCAGCGCAACGTTCACCTGATGGTAAGTGATACGTCTTCCCAAAACAACATGGTGATAGGATGAAGTATACAGCATCACATTGCGCTCGTCGCTTTAATACATAAGTTGTTAAATCTCGTTACCGCAGTAGTTTCACTAGCTACAGCGTCCTTCGAACCGGAACATGTAGATCTACCACGAAGTACATTAATTATAAATTTATAAGTCTTTGCATAAGAATCTAATGTAAGTGGCAACAATTGGTAGTGTACATTCATATCAATTTATCTAAGGTTTCCTTCTTCTTAACGCCTCTTCATGACTTGTGATGAGTAAAATTGGTCTTGGTCTTGGTCTTCTCATCACTGTTCACGACTGAGGTTCGAGGAAAAACCATCCTTTTATGTGTGGAGGAAAAGTTTCTCCATTTACTTACTGTACGGTTCAAAGTTAACTGTCGCTTGTACCCAATTAAATCAGACCTGCGCAAATTAAGGACGAGTAACAATTAGATAACTCTTCGAGTTGAATGCGTGACGTCACTCGCTATTGAACCCGGGACCGTGCGCGTGCGCACACTGCTACGTGAAGATAAATATGTGTATCGATACTCTTTTATTGGTTGTATGTCTCTGTTGTTGAAAACTTTCTATATAGGTACCACAGCAGCTCCAATTTCTAACAAACAATAGTTTACAAATATTTCTGTATTCAGGTTTGAAGGGCGTTGTAACTAGTGAAATTATTGTTTTAAGAATATTTAACTTATTATAGGTGTCAAATATTTATTTATTCAATGAGATGCTTACGTGATAAGTCCGCCTCTCCATAACAATATGATGCTAGTAAGCATGATATAAACTGGGATACTTTAAACCGGAACACAGCAATGTTTGCACATTAAATTTTTCCCACAATAATGAGATTGCTAGTTAGATTATTTACACAACAATTCATTGCGGTCGATTCTTTAAGACTTTTGGTGTTTCTAATATAATCATCATCATCATAGGCCGATAGACATCCACTGCTGAACATAGGTCTCCCCCAAAGATCTAGTTACAGTTCATTGAAAGGAATTGGGCCTTAGTCGACCAGGGCCAGTACGGATTGGTGAGTAGTCAGAACCTCGTCTGTTATTCAGCAGGGTGCACCACGTGCAGGTGAAGACTTAGGCTCCATAAGATGTTGGACGAAATCCCTTTCATCCCGTTTCTAATATAGTTAAGTGCTATTGTTGGTAGATGTCTGTTGCTGGAGACCGTGTAGGTAGGTACTACACCAGCTCTTATTTACATCGCCTAGCAGCAGTGTGTATACATTGCGCTCCTGTTTGAAGGGCGTCGTAACTAATGAGATTACAGGAGTAACAAGATTAAACACCTTATATATCGAAACGAGATTAATGTGGTGCTGTGTATACCATCGTATAGCTCCACGTTATTGGTAGGTGTATCACTTACCATCAGGTGATCGACCGGTCACTATTTTTGAATTAAAAATAATGTATATCGATTATTGCATCAGGGACATCACTACTCGCAATTGCTCTCTATTGTCGCTTGCTGTTTTCGTTCATAAGCCAATTGTCTCCAAGAGATGAAGGAGAGACGGCTGCTAATACATTTAAATCTTCTCATGATGTACCTGTTATATCACTACGTTATAGTGTATATACATTAACCATTTGCATATATATTACTTAGCGTATATTCTTACCAACCTGCCTTGGACCGGCGTGGTGGGAAATGGCTCATATCCCTCCCATATGAATCCCTACAAAGGACGGATCCATGTGCCGGTACCATAGGCCATGCTGGTTGTGGAAGGTCATGGGAAGCAGCTGGATACGGACAGAGCAAGACCGGGTGATGTGGAGATTTTTGAGGGGGCCTATGTCCAGCAGTGGACGTTTATCAGCTGATGATAATGATGTATATTTTTATTCTGCTGAGCGATGAATCGATCACTGATATTCATATCGATGTGACGATAGAGTGTTTACACTATCTCTCATTTTTTGGAGGGGGGGGGTGACAGCTCTCTGTACTTAATGTAGATTGATGTTAGCTGTATCTCCTCGACGCCTATCGATTCTATCGCGTTTTTTTTATACTACGAAGTGATGACACTAGTAAGACATTCATCTGATGATAGCGATACGCTTGGTAATGTGGTGTTATTTCGGTTTATATATGTTGGTCTATAATACCCTCGTCGCCTTAAGATTTTATGTCTCGTTACCCCAGTAATTTCACTAGCTACAGCGCACTTCAAACCAGAACACAGTATTGTTTGCGCTCGTATCTACCTAGATGGTCTCCGATAACAGAGACTTACCACCAGTGAAAGTAAGACACTAGTGTGCAAACATTATTGTGTTCCGGTTTGAAGAGCGCTGTAGCTGGACAGATTACGAGAGTAGCGACGTTTAACATCTCATATGTCAAAGCGACGAGCACAGTGGTGCTGTGTATATCATTGTAACCAGCGCCACGCTATTATGTGGTCAGGTGTTTTACTTATCATCAGGTGAACGTCACGCTCATGTCATCGCTTCGTCATATAAAAGAACCAGATACAGTAGGTTGTAAATTACCACATCACTTCGACAACTTACTGAAATTTAATAATTACAAGCTTGTCAAGCTAACGTACAATATTAAAGCTTGTACTTAACATTCGCTTAGAACGGGTCCTCGTTTAATAATCGCTGGTATTAAAAAAGTTGGGGCCCCCACCCCACACTTAAAAGATGAAACTCCAGAGCTACCCGACATTATTGTTTAATAAACACAGCGAGATCTTTGTTATTATTACAGAACCGATCCATTGTATTGTAGTTTATTTAAAAAGAACCCTAAGTGACCTAACGTAAAGTCTAGACTGCGCTAACTGGCCACCAGGTGGACTTCGTATAATAATACTTTTTGCAGCATGAACTAGTGCGGACCTCTCTAATTTGTCCCATTAATACTGGTATACATCGCACTGCGAGCAATGAAGGTAATAACTGCTTTCCTTTCAAAATAACCTAACCTACTTGGTGAGGAGAACGGTTCCGTACACGCAGTAATGGACCCTGCGCCGTTCGTAATACGATGCGTCCGCGCAGCTGGAGACATTTCGATCGATCGATCACATGACAGTGTCCGATTCATTTCACTCCTTAATGTCGTTATACTAAAGTTTATTATTTAATGGGTGGTGTAAGTGTTATCGGATGTCGTGATAACGGTTGGCGGACTGATACGGTACCTGTCAGATTCGCGATTACCGTGTCACTCCCGCGCCGGCCGCCGACGCGAGCGCACGCGCGCACCGCTCCGTGTTCTATTATATTGTTAGAGCGTCTCCAAAAGAATTCGAGCGGGCATTGTTTATCAGCGTTTTGTTTTTCGAACAATAGGCGATACACCCAACGGTTAACAAATTGTTGTGCGGCCGAACAATAGTGACGAGTGAATGGTGATAGTTCCCTATACTAGCAAGAATGCGTCGCGTGAAAATGAACCTGGACCCAGATTTGGGCGATCTGGAGGAGATGCTCGCGCACGTGCAAACCCAGCTGGAGCACGAGATCGATCTGGAGATGGAGTCGAAGTTGCCGTCCGTGACTAACGTGCAGGAATCGCCGAAGCCGGTGAAGAGGACTCCGTCGTTTAAAGCGGACAGTTTAAGTTACCGGCGCCAGGCTCCCCGACCTCCGCTGATGAGGAATAACAGTGACGTCCACTCCGGCAGTCAGTCTTATAACGGCGAAAGGAACCACTACGCAGATGTTAATCCAAATGAGAAGCTGCGAGGCTCGCAGACCAGTTTAAAGTCTGATGATGCAGTATCGCAGATCTCATTCCAGTCTTTCCGCTCCGAGCCTGTTCAAAGGCACTCTGTGCTCAGTCTCCCTGATAAGAGGGGATCATCTTCTTCTCTCAACGGGAAAGGGAGAACTGCCACCTTACCGAGGGGCTACGGATCAACTAGAGATAAAAATTGGGAAGACTACTGGGCTTAGTAAGTTTTTAATTTATTTTCTTGGTTATTAATAAATAAATACTGGTTACCTAACAATCTAATATATCTTTTGCCGGATATCGTCAACTACAACCACCACAGCTCCTATTACTGTATTACGGTTTGAAGGGCGTTGTAGCTAGTGTAACAGTCTCCAAGCGATAAACACAATGTAGTTGCAGTGTATATCATACTAACGCTACTAAGCGTTACTTTATCACGTGCCATTTAACGGGTGAACGTTTCCCCCGTCTCGCCGCTTCGATATCCGGTAAATATTACCCGGAATTATTAATCGTTTATGACTAACCGGTGAAATCCATAAGTAATACGAATTGATTGTAACTTACGAGAATCGCTCCCTTCCCTTTACTAAGAACTTACGAGAATCCGCGGCGTCGATCATTATTAATTACTAATGATTTCATTCAGACTAACGATTTTTTTTTTTCTTGAAAGTCTATTATAATATTTAATAATTTTTTTATCTAATTAAGCAATGGGACCAGCTGGACGTTCACCTGATGGTAAGTAATAATCCTGCCTGTAACAACGTGCTAGTTAAGATGGTATGCACAACACCTTGCGCTCGTCGCCTGAGACATAAGATATTGAGGCTCGTTACCCCAGTAATTATACTAGCTTCAGCGCCCTTCAATCCGGAACACAGTAATGTTTGGCGGCAGAAATAAGCGCTGCAGTGGTACCCACCGAAGCGGTCTCCAGTAACAGAGACCCACCATTAGTAACCCCACCGGAATTCAACGATGAGAACCGATTACACCCCGTGCCCAGGTTCGAATCCATGGCTTCATTAATTAACTACATTATTGTTATTAATTAGTTCATTTAAATTAACAATGTTTTTTTTACAAAATTTATTATCATTATTAATTTCCTTCTCGTGATCGTGTCATCTAAAAGACTTCCTGGCGATACCACTATTAACTGCGCTCGCCATCACATCTACCGGTGGTAGGTCTCTGTAGTCGGACACCGTCTAGGTACCAGTGCGGATCTGTAGCCTAAGTGACGTTAAGAGGCTGAGAGAAGGGCGCGCTATATGTTCCGGTGTGCCCTTACAGGGGCGTAAAGGGGCGTCCTTTCTCCCGAGATGGAGCTGCGCGGTACAGCCGGCGTTGAAGAGATCGCGGATGTGGTGTGCTAAAACTATCCCGTGGCCCCGCCGTAAAGCGACAACGTTGAAACATCGTGGGCGTTTCAAGTCGGTGCAAGTCCGACATAAACTGTCTACCTCCACGAGGGCAGATATGCGAAGGCATTTCCCCCCACGTAAAATCAAAAAAAAGATAGGTACCACCGCAGCGCCAATTTCAGTCGACGAACAGCAGTGTGTAAACATTACTGTGTTCCGGTTTGAAGGGCGCTGTAGCCAGTGCAATTACTGGGCTAACGAAGTTTAACATCTTTAGGGTCAAAACGATGAACACAATGTGGTGGTGTGTATACCATCTTACTTAGTGCCACGTTATCATACGCGGGCGTCTCAGTTGCCATCAGGAGAACGTTTTCTTACTTGGCGAGATGAGCAATACTTTCACCTGGTGGTAAGTGATACACCTGTCCATAATAAGTGCTGGTAGTCAAGATGATAAACACAGCGCCACATTTTCACCGTCGCCATACGACATGGGATGTTAAGTCTCGTTACAGCCAATAATTTCACTAGCTCCAGCGCCCTTCAATCCGGAACACAATAATATTTGCACACTATTGTTTGTCGATTGCAATAGAACCCATCTGGATAGTCCCCAGCAAAAGAGACCTCATCATCATCTCAACCGATGGATGTCCACTGTTAGACATGGTCTCTTATAATGTACTCGACGAAATACGGTAGCTGGTGAAAACCCGGAAATTCCGGAATCGAACCGGGGGTTTCCGTATCTATCCACCACACCATTGAGGTATTCCCGTACTATTGCAGCAGCACAGCACGCCCAGTTTTCTTCCGAAGCGGAGAAGTTATTCATCAACTGCATTGCTTTCATATCCGCCACCAAAATTCCATTGTGACTCAACACTTGCTCCCTATACACAGGCATAGAGTAGTTAAACGACAGACCGTTCAATAATCATTTATATATTATGTTAAAAATTATTAATATACTTACACTATATTTTTTAGTTCATTTCCTGGTTAAACCCTGATTCGGCTGAACCGTATTGAATAAAGCCAGGGATTCACCCTATTTAGGTAAACTCCTGAACTGTTTCAGGAGTTTACCTAGATAGGGTGAAACTGATTCATAACAGCTGATGATATGTATAAATAACCACATAGGCGACTATTACTGGCGTTTAATAGTAGTGTGCAAATATCACCTTTGCTTGACGTGACCTATAGTTAATGAAGTTATCTAAGTTACGAGACATAATAAGTTGTCAAGTCTCATTTAGTCTCTATTGTTGATCACATTGATGCTGTGTATCCATGCTAGGGTGGCACTGTTATGAGCATTTACTTTTATTCCTTACTACCTCATTAGAACGTCCACCATGTCTCATCATCATCATCATCAGCCGATAGACGTCCACTGCTGGACAAAGGTTTTCCCCCAAAGATTTCCAAATTGATCCGTCTTACGCTGCTCGCATCTAGCTGCTTCCCGCAACCTTCACCAGATCGAACTTCATGTCTCGTAGTTTCGTAGTATTCTTCATCTAAGGTCAGATTCTCCAGCAGCTCCTGTTTCACTCATCAGAGTACAGAGCAAGTGATACTGTGTTCCGGTTTGAAGGGGTCTGTAGCAAATAAAATTGGTAACGAACCTTAGCAGCTTACGTCTTAAGGCGATGAACACATAGTCATCTTACCGCCACTGTGAAGGTCTTGCTTCATAGAATTAATTAAAATAAAAAAAGCTTAGGCTTTTTTCTTTTAGGGTTCCGTATAGAAATACCTTGGGAATATTACATTGGTAGTAAGAGTATCAAAATAAAATTATTCATTGTACACAATCATTATTCTGTGACAATATCGAAAGTTTACGCGAAACAGCCGCTCTCCCGTACGTAGGCGAGATTTTAACCAAAGATCAGATTTACAGCATCCGTATTAAAGTGAAACTGTCCAGGTATCTTGCGGGCGACCCATTTGTTTATTTCGTGCAAGTTGTACTGTGTATGATGTGTGTATATATATATATCAGATAATCGTTTTTAATATACATATAAATAAAAAGTAAGGGAGTCCCGTACAACAATTCACGGGAGCCAAGCCAACCTCACCTGCTTCTGGTGCACCCTGCTAATCAACAGACGAGGCTCTGGCTCTCGCTAACCTGTATTGGACCAACGTGGTAGAAGGTGCCCCAAATAAATCCCTACATGCGGCAGCCCCTAGAGTCCAGCGGAACCGGAGGCCATGCTCACTATATGTGGATATCTTTGGGGGAGGCCTATGTCCATTACTCTCGGAAACTACTCCGGTAAATGTTAAGCTTTTTGGTCAGAACTACCACCTGATAGTAAGTGATACACCTGCCGTAAAAATGTGGCGCTAGTTGTGAGTTACAGTACATCATATTGTGCTCGCATGTGTCTCGTTACCTCAGTGATATCACTAGCTACAACGCCCTTCAAACCGGAACACAGCTACGTCTGCACAATACTGCTTGTCGGCTGCAATAGATGCTGCTGCAGTAGATGGTACTTGTACAGTATCGAGCAACAGAGACTTACCATCAGTAGAGATATATATAGACCTATGTCCAGCAGTGGGCGTCTATCTGATAAAGATTACTATATTTAATTATATATTATTACTTTGTTATATTTAGTAAATTATTAGAGGGGGAGGGTTTCTCTGCATCTTTTTTTATATAGACTATTGCTTGGCTACGATCACACCTGATGGTATGCAGCGATGTGATCTCTGGTGATGAATCTCACTAGTCTAGAAGTAGCAAAATTAATGGTAAGGCTTCTGTCTCTGTCGTTATACTCCTGGCAGAGTGGTCGTGGTGGTCATGCTGCTGTTGGTGGTATTTTACCAAGATTTCGCTATCCTTCACGCACTGCAGCTTTTCTGGCGCTTTCCTGTCCTGGAACGCCTCACATCTTTATACTTCATCGGTCCAGACTATTTGAGTTCTACCGCGCGGACTTATACCTCCCAACTTTTCCTGCATCACGAGAAGTCCTATAGACACCTGTCTTCTGATAGTGAGAATACGACTCTGGATCATAGAATAGATGGAGATACCAGTTCTTGCAGGATCCTATCCTAACACCACATCTCTAGAGTAATTATGACGTTTCTCCTACTTTCTCTACCACCGTCAAGCTGTGTATGCAATATTAAAAAAAATATATTATTTCACTCAATATCGAGTGTGCTTTGCGATGGTCTCGAACATATGCAGTAAATCAATCTGGTGTCATTGCTGGTCCCCGCTGATCCTCCGTCAGCTTCCAGCGTCTATTACGAAACGTTGCCTGCGATTGTTCGCATGCAAATCTGACGTAACCCACTATCACTTTCGTTTGCACGCTGCGGTGACGAAAGTGGTCTTCCACCTGATGTCAAGGATATATGATAAGATAGCGCCAGGTGGGATGACGTACACTGCACCTCATACACTACTCTGTGACGACAGGAATAAGTTCCGTTGTGATTATTCCTTCTTCAGTTATCTGAATGAGTTCCATCAATTCTCACACCCGTTACTATGCTGCAGGTGATGTGGTGCTAAACCCTGTAGTCTCGGGCTGTTAAGAATAGGACTAAGGTATTCCCTGCCTGTCGTAAAAGGCGACTAAAAGGGTCCTCGGGTTCGCTGGCTTTGATGATGGGGCCTCAGAGCTCAATCAGCGAGCGTTAGGAGAACACCAAATGTGTGGTGGTCTTGTATTTGCCGTAGAACAACGTGGGTGCTAAAGAGGGCTTTGCCCTTCCAGAGTGCAGGAGGGCATCGGTGCGTTCCGTAAGAGATCCCAACGTCTCTCTTAAAGCTCTGAGGGAGACCACCGAGAGGGGTTTAAGCTCCACAACCTTGTCTTCCCCCAAGAAGCAAGGCATGTTCTAAGATTTCCCCTGCGATTTAAAAAAAATTCTCGGATGTCTGGGTAGTTACCACAGCAGCGTTTATTTTTACCGACAAACAGTACTGTGCAAATACTACTATGTTCCGGTTTGAAGGGCGCTGTAGCTAGTGTAATTGGGGTAACGAGACAACATCGTATGTCTCAAGCGATGAGCGCGATGTGGTGCTACGTATACCATCCTCACTAGCGCCACGTTGGCGGCAGGCGTATCACTTACCATCGTTAGCGGCAGGCGTATCACTTACCATCAGGTGAACGTCCCGCTCATCTCGCCGCTTGAATATAAAATAAAAAAATCTATTCAAGTATTCTTCTTCAGCTATTTGAATGGATTCAATCAATTCACACAGTAGTTTCCATGTGGGTAATGTGACGCTAGTTAAGATGATGTACACTGCATCACATTACTTCGACGCTGGGGTGACTATTCCATTTTCAGCTAACTGAACGTTCATACACTGCACCACATTGAAGATTTGATTACATGTGAACTTGGTATGAGCTCAACTTACCACCAGACGATCTTGACGGTATCGTAACCACAAAAAGTTAATCGTAAAAGTTGAACTGGGCTTAAGTTACGTAACACCGTTTAAGTAACCAACAGGCTGACCTTTCGCGGCCCGCCCCCGCGGCAGCCTCCTTCTTTGCCCGTTTAACCTGTTTGTTATCTTAACACCATCTGTCATGTTTTAAGCTTGGTACTGTATACTCATTAACAGCAGTATTATTACTTCCACTGCTGGGGCCTTGGGATCTCTCGCACGGATGAACCGTTTACCCATCGCGCTGGTCTAAAGCGAGTTTACTATACGACATTTATCTCATAGTTTTTTTTTATTCGTTTATCTGATGGTGAGAGGCTTACTCATAACAACGTGGCACCACATTTGTAGTAAGTCTAAAAATTGTGTATATCTCCTAGGATACCACCGCAACTCCAAACAGTAGTATACAAACGTTACTGTGTTCCGGTTTGAAGGATACTGTAGCTACTGAAATTAATGTGATAATGAGATTTCACATCTTATGTGTTATATCGACGAGCACAATGTAGTGTAGTGTATATCATCCTAACTAGCGCCACGTTATTATGGGCAAGCGGTTCACTTACCATCAGGTGACCGTCCCGCTGGTTCCGTCGCTTCGTTAATGTTTTAAGGTCGTGATTAGTCATATTAGGGAGGTTGATGACGATGTGTACACAACCTTCTGATCATCCAATTCTTCGGGCATATTGTGTATTGTTCTTAGCTACGGTCTATTGTTTTAGTGCCGTGCAACGATATCTAGATCTAAAAGTAGCCTTTCCCTTATTCGCAGCGAGCAATCCATTAGCAGCGCGCGCGCGTCCGTGATGGTGTACGACGACCACGCGAAGAGGTGGATCCCCTCCGGCTCCAGCTCCGGGCTGTCCAAGGTCCACATCTATCACCACACGCAGCACAACACTTTCCGTGTTGTTGGCAGGAAGCTGAACGATCATGAGGTAAATATACACTATATTTCTTTTGCACTGTACGAGACGAGTGGGACCATTCATAACATATTAACTAGCGCCATGTTATGGACAGGCGTATCACTTACCATCAGGTGATCGTGTTGCTCGTCTTGTAGGTTCGTAAAAAGAAAAAAATATTTTTTCACTGTGCTAAATGCTGTGTGATGACAAACGCTTATTTTACTTTCAGGTGGTCATCAACTGCGGTATCGTCCGCGGTCTCAAGTACAACCAGGCGACGGCAACCTTCCACCAGTGGAGGGACGCGCGGCAGGTGTACGGGCTCAACTTCTCCTGTCGCGAGGACGCCGACAGCTTCGCCAGGGCCATGATGCACACATTGGAGGTACTACCGCATGATCATAGGCCATAATATTCATTTACTTAATGCAAGGGTTTGGAAGGCCTGTCTTTTTGGACTAAGTAAGCTGGGCTCTGTCTATCGCAGACGGCGTCTTAAAGAGTTTTCGGGTTCGTGGGCTTTGAAGTGTCTTTATTGCCCACTCACTAACCCCTAGGTGAAAGACAAGGATGAGGTAGTGATGTATATATCGTAGCCATGCCGGGGGTGCGGAGGAAGAAGCTCACAGCCCTCTCTGGAAGGAGCTTACGCGTAGTGCAGAGAAGCACTATTGCGTTCCGTAGGAGGAGCCTAGGACTTCAGGAACGCACTGATGATTACCACCGAAGGGGTTGTCAGTGGGTACAAATTCCACATTACTTTGTCTAGCCCCCACAACGAGGGTATCTTTAGAAGATTTCTGACCAGGTATTAAAATAGACCTCCCAAAAGATGCTGCCGAACTCGCGTCTTGTAACTGGTAAGGTGCTAGGAATTTATTCGGAGAAAATGGTGATCGACACCCACTTAATTGTAAGTGATAAGTTTTTTCTTAGTACTAGACCGTTTACTGTTATCTGATAGTAAAGATTGTTATTACTGGTGGTATGTTAGCGATGCTGAAAACTATGTGGGTATCCACGCAGCTCCCGTTCCGCAGGTAATCCTAGCAAACAATGTGCTGCATTGTATACACCATCTTGCATATCGTCACGTTTTTATGGCCCGGCGTATCACTGAGTATCAAGTGAAGGTGATGCTCGGTAGTGTGATGTTTGTTCAATTTCAGATCCTCGCAAACAAAACGAACACGAACCCGGTGCCGCCGCCGCCGCAGCCGCCCAACCCGCCGGTGCCGTACAACGGTCACAACAACACCCACTACGACGAGGACATGGGGTACAGGTGGGATTAGCGGGCTGTAGAACTTGCTTGCGCGGGTGTAATCTTCTTCGTAGCTCCCTCACTGCTGAAGGCTCGTGACCACGCACAAACAGTCTCCATTGACTGTGGTCAAACAGAGTGGACGGCACGGTGTATACTGCCACTCACCACTTTTTTGACCGCTTCCATCCATGTGGTAGAGGCTTTTCCCCGAACACATCTGCCTTCTAATCTCCTCAAAATAATTTGCTTCTCCAGACAGCCCATTTAAGAACGCATGATGTACTCATAGAAGTTGAGGGCTCTTTCTTGACATACTGAGGAGAGCCTAGTGGTTATACTGCATGAGTGTATGCTGTAGCTTAATAGCTACAGTACATTATCAGCTGGAAGACGCTTAATACTTAGCATAGCCAATTGCTGGAATAGTCTTTGAGATGCCCATGAGATGAACTGGTTATTAAAAGCAATATTGCATAATAGATCTCTATCAACAATATTTTTTTCTTTTGATATACTCGTTTTCTTAAAGATAATTAACAAATCAAGTTCCATTAGCTTTAGTTAGCCTCGTTAATTAATTTTGAGGAGCTGCACGTGGTGAATATCTAGATAAGGTTCAGGTTTGATTCTCATTGACCTTAGAGTACATCCTTTCTTGGCTAGCTTGGTACATAATACATACACCGCTTTGGTCTTCTCCCTGTAAGAAAACGGCACCTAAATAAGGTTGTGGTTAAGCATGTAGTTATGTGAAATAAAAAAACATCTCGTCGATGACAGGACAATGACCCGCGAGGACGCCGCGATGCTTCAACAGCCGCAGTACCACGCCCCCCACAACCAGATACAACAGCAGCCGCATCCCGCGCAGCAGATCCAACAGCACCAGCCGATCCAGCAACACCAATACCACCAGCAGCCGAGCCAGTACCATGCACCACATCAGCATCACCAGGTATAATTTAGCTGAAACTGTACATGTCTCTCGTAACTTTAGTTTTAAGAAGATAATCTCATTACGTAACATCTATCTGGGCCATGTACTCCGTCATCAGCGATATGAACTTCTGCACCTGATTATAATGGGTAAAGATTCTAGAAAACGAAAGGTAGGGAGAAGAATAAAGTAATGGTTGAAGAATATCAGGGAATGGACTGATAACATCTGGGGCGTCCAAATTGTCCTGCCGAACGAGAGACAGGAAGGACTGTTGTACCACGCTGATCGCCAACCGTTACCAGTTGGAGAGACGCTATAAGAAGAAGAAGAATCTCATTAAGATGATTCACATGGAGCTTAGATGAGAATAGGATAAACCTTACAAACCACTTGTGTTGATTACAGCAGCCAGCTCCACAGCTGAGCAGCGCGCCGGTGGCAGCGCCGCCCGCCCCGCCGCCGCACGCGTCCGCCGCGCACACGCTGCCGCACGCGCAGCACGCCCCGCACGCACAGCACGCGCACCCGCCGCCCGGGCACCACCGCACCAGCAGGTCCTCCGAACACCGAAACCAGCACCGTCCTACCGCAGAAGCGAATTCACATATTAAAATTTAAAAACATTCCCACATGCTAGTTAAAATGACATGTATGCACAGCACCCGTGATTCTGATGATGTAAGCGCTTGCAAGCCATAGCGACTCTTACAGCTCATCTAATACTGGACTCGTGGATCCGGATCCACGGCCTGTTGACAGCATCCTAATTTGCTCGTCGCTCTAAGACAAGATATTAGCTATAACGCCCTTCAAACTAGAACACAGTAACATTAGAACACTGCTCTTTGAAGGCGGAAATAGAAGCTGTAGTGGCAACTTATTTGTACAGTCTCCAGAATAATCTTACCACCGTGTTCACGCCGGAAGTATGTTTAGTGCCTTTACCCCATTTTTAGGTCCCATTCAAAAGTAACTATACTTTAAAATTCACCTAATTAATTTCCTGTCTTTAACGTTATAGTTATATAGTTTGCCTGCTTATACTATATCTAGGGTTTTTGTTGCTGTCCACAGCGCCCCCATGCCCCCCAACATGTCACTGTCGGCAGCAAACGCCCCACCTCCAGTTCCACCCCACCAGAACTTACCAGCGCCTACAAATGTAAGTTGACTTGTAGTTGTTTTTTTTTTTGGTATGTTTATTTAAATCTAATTAAATCTTGTTTTATTCCAGGGTCCATTACAGGGTCCGATGGCGCCTCCGACACCTCCGGCCGCCCCCCAGCCACCGCCAATGGTATTATTAAAATTTTCTCACATCTCACTTTCTCAAGGTTATCTTTCATAAAAACCTTTTAAGTTATCAAACTTTATAAAATCTACTTACCTAGTCCAGCCATAAATTCTGTTACAAAAGAAAATGCGTTTTTTTTTTAATGAAGTAATGTATAAAAAAAGTATTCTATACGAAATGGCCACCTTTGGCTTTTATACAGGCCGTTAATCTGTTTGGCCACGTATCTATAGATTCACACGCTGTTTCCAAGGGAAATTTCCACCACCGCCACCGCTTGCTCCAAAGATCTTTTAAGAGACTCAATGTCGCCGTGTCGTTTAGAGCAGCAGCAGGCCGTGTCCTCTAAAACTGATCATAATTTGAAGTCTAAAGAGTTGAGATCTGGGCTAGATGAGGGCCAGTCTTCAGCTCTTATTAAGTCCGGAACGTTGGTTTCAAGCCGGGTTTAAGTAGTTCGTGCCTTGTGACCAGGTGCAGATTCCTACTGAAAAGTTTACGGTTTATTTATAAAAAGTGTATTGCTGGGTGGTTTCACAACATGATCCAAGACTGTATCTTGATACACTTTTGCGGGAGTTTTCACTCCTTTTTCATGAAAATGGAGTTTTGTGACTCCTTGATAAGACACGACCCGCCAAACCGTCACTGACGCAGCATGATAACCACGTTGGACTTTTCTGATCACTTGAGCTGCTTCTTTAGAACTGTGAGCGTACTCTTTATCATTTTGCTTATTGTAGTATTCTTCAATCGTGAAATTTTTTCATCGGTAAAGAAGATATTTCAGTGCCTCTCACCGGTGCAACGCGACAGAAGCTTTGTTCGTTTTGATCGATCCCCTCTCTTTAATTGTAAAGATTGATTTAGAGCATGTCCTGTATATCGACCGTGACCTGATAAACACCGAGCTTCAGGTCTTGTTTTATAATACGCGATACGCGACAGAGTCCTAGCGGCAATCTTCATTTCTCGCGATAAGATTTTTTACTTCCTTATGAGGTTTCGACGAATTCTGGCTTTAACAGCACTAACAGCTTTTGTAGTTCTAACAGCACGCGGCCGACTCGATCTTTTCTGGTCTTCGACAGAGGAAGTGTTGTTGTATCTGTTGATAGTACGATATACGAACATACGGCTGATAGCAAGCTTTTCAAGTGTCTGGAATATAAGCGAGCGGAGCGGCTCCATACCCACTTTGTGCAAATCGATCACTGCAATCCTATTTTCGTTAACACCCCCACCCCATTCCATATTGTAATTTGATAATGAACACAAAAAACGTGAAATGGCGCAAAATCGAAAGAAGTTTTTAAAATAATATACGTGTACCAAATTCAAAACAATGAAAAATTTTAAAAAAAGAAAAGTTTTTATGTAACAGTATTTATGAGCAGACTAGTTATATAAAGAGAACAAGAGATTCATTGCCTCATCACGATATCTCCACCACTAATAAATATGAACACTCAAAATTTAGTAGAGATGGTGCTTCTGCCATTTACAGGTCGGCTAAGAACATTTTTACATGCAATAACAGGATTTATTAGGACAGGGGCGTAAGGGATTCCGCACAACATCTTGCAGGACCCAAGCCAACCTCACGTGGTGCACTCTGCTAACCAACAAACCAGGCTCTGGCTCTCACCAATCCACATTGGGCCAGCTTGGTGGGAAATAGCCCAAATCACCATATATGAACCCCTCTATACGGCAGCCCCTAGTGACCCGCGGTACCGAAGGCCATGCTGGCTGTATGTGGAGATCTTCGGGGAAGGCGTGTGTCCAGCAGTGGACGTCTATCGTCTGATGATGATGATGAACAGGATTTTAAAAAATTTCTTTCCTAAAGCGGTGGGTTTTCGCGGCCCGTAATGTGGGCAAGAGAACAGCTAGTATCCTACATGGGTCCATTATTTACTATCACGTGTGAACATGAGCAGGTTATTCATCCAATGATAGTAATGTTACGCTGGAGATAATAACGCGGCGCTGGTTTAGAATGTTAATACAATATGACTTGGTTTATTTAATTTTATGTAAATAAATTAATTGTACTATTCTTTTTCCGTAAGCAACAGCCGCAACAACAGCAGCCGCAGCCGCCGCCAATGCAGCCGCCGGTCGCGCCACCGCCAGCCGTCGCGCCCGCGCCGCCGCCGCCACCACCGCCGCCCGGCGCCACCGCGGGCACCTCGCCACCACCACCGCCGCCTCCACCCGCACCACCCGCCGCCGACCCGACGGGCTTCGCCGCTCAGTTGCAGCAAGCCAGGCTTAAGCGGCAGGCCAAGGTAACCTCACCTAACTTCACCCTGCTCACTAATTTTACACAGCAAAACCAACTGTCTCCATGAAGCCTACTATCTGCTTGTTTATTATCATGAACGTCTCTGGTTTTATTCTGGAACCACATGATGTAGACTTTAGTTGGTGATAGGATTTCTTCACACCACCTCCATTAGCCCTGTAATCTTCATGTTGTAAATCAGTCACCTTAACAATATTGCTGTATCTGTTACAAATATATGTGAGCCAGAGTAACCTGAGTAGGAATGCTTCACCATCTAGGGTTATGTTGTCAATCAACAGCATGTAGAATTAAGATCATCATCATCATCATCAGCCGATACACGTCCACTGCTGGACATAAGCCTCCCCAGAGATCTCCACATCGATCAGTCCTGCGCTGGCCGCATTCAGCGGCTTCCCGCGACCTGCCAAACACCAGGGGCCGTCGTTTGTATAGGTTCATATGGAGGGGTTTGGACCATTTCCCACCACGCTGGCCCAATCCGATTTGGTGGGATTTAAATTAATGTCAAGAATTGCAAATTAAAAAAATAATAATATAGTACAAGTAAGATTTTTATCAATTTGTATATGTTAATTTGCAGCAGCAAGCTAACGCTACAACGGAGGCGGCGTCCCCTCCAGGCGGCGCTGGGGCGGAGCACTCGGGCTCTTCCTCTTCCTCGGGCGGCTCCTCGCGCGCCACCGGTGGCACGCTGCACTGCATGATGCACGAGATGGCACGCACGTTGGCCAGGCGGCGTGCCCACCTAGACCGTGCAGAGGTATACTGCACCGTAGTAATCATACCACATCGTGATATATTTTAATGAATCTGAAACAGTCGTGATTGATGCGACGAGAGGGATGTTCACCTGATGTTATATGATACACCCGCCCTTAACAATGTGATGGTACTTAGGGTGACATACGTTGCACCTCATTATGTCTCACTAATTTCACTAACTGTAACATCCTTTAAACCGGAACATAGCAATATTTACACACTACTCTTTGTCAGCTATAATACGCGATGCGATGGTACCTCATTATGTCTCACTAATTTCACTAACTGTAACATCCTTTAAACCGGAACATAGCAATATTTACACACTACTCTTTGTCAGCTATAATACGCGATGCGATGGTACCTAGACGGTTCTGGTAGTCAAGGAAAAACTGAACAGATGTTGCCATGATGCTGTAGATACCCTGCCATAGTGATGTAGTCCAGCTATAAAGTAATTTTTTTATTAATCTCTTCACAGGAGTCATCCGCTGACAACTCTGCGACTTCAACGCCGCTGAAGACTTGGGAACGTTCAGCAACTCTCCCCCACCGCCTACCAGCCGCATGTAATGGCAACACTCGTGAGTTTTGCTTAATCTTTTCATTTTGCATCGCTTACGCACCATCATATTAACTATAAATTATTCTTTACTATATGGACGTCTATCGGCTGATGATGATGATGATGATGATGATGATGATGATGATGATATTATGTACTTCATATATGAACGCTGCTACTCGTGTAGTGATAAAAGATCTATGTCACTAGATCAATCGCGTAGTTGTTATATCGAATACAAGATGGCGTAAGTATGAAAGACGCTCTCGATCACCGATAGATGGCGCTATTACTTGTCCTCCTTAATTCTGAATCGCGATGTTGAGATTTACCCGCACATAATCAGGTCCGCGAGACGAAGCATACCGATTAAGACCTTACTTCATAGGATCATTTCTATAGTAAGCTCTTCACGAGACTTTCACACTATGTGAGATCTATCCAGCCGCGATGAGGAGATGTGGCGCGGCGCCCTGAGCGTGAGGCGGGCGACGGTGTTTGCACCGTCAGCCCTCGATGATCGTTCACCTTCCTGCGCAAGTAGGAAGGCGTGGGGCGTTGTCGCTGTCTGAGCGGTTTTTGGAATACTTATTTAATATCCAAATTTGAAATGCGCTTGCGCAGAAACCCAAGTCTCTTGTATGAAATCCGCGCGTTTTTTTGTTGTGTTCTAATATAGATCTTTTAGTTTTTATATTTGATATTGAAGATATGTGAACGGGTTATATTGTTCGTACCTACTCCACTAGCTAATACCCCTCACATAATAAATTTCCCGCCAAAAACTTGCATTGTTTCCCCAGTACCTATACGAGAGCTGGAGTATCCTGAGCGAGGGTATATAGGTTTTACCTAGCAATCTATAAACGTAGATACAATTACTACACAATATTCACAGCGACACCGCAAAGGCCTTTTATTATTCAGTTTGATCTATGTTGTTTTAGATTATTTTTTTTTTAATAATTAAAATTTAATAAACATCTATCTTTATGCAAAATACGTTACTAATGTACCAGGAAAAGAAGGAGCTGAATATCTTTTAATAAAAATATTATATGCTATATGTTAAAAGGAGTTAGGAGTAAAACGATCCTTCCTGCTCAAATATAGTACAAGGATGCGTTTCGTTGGAGATATCGGAGGATCTCGCTCTCAGGTCCTCCACCGAGCTTGAAGTGGCTAAACCCTGGATTTCTCTCGAGAACCTTTGGGACAAACCCCCATCCATGAAATAACAAAAAAAAATAATAGAAAGAGAGATGAAACGGCGTACATCTTCCTCTTAAACGGATGTCTGATTTCGGTTAAACGTGGTGGGACTTTTTAGTTATCATGTGGTGATGATGGCTGATGATAAATTGTCCACTTGACAAAAACAGTATGGGTAGTGCAAATCTAACCCAATAGCAGCATCGTTGTTTCTTACTGACGGCTTATAAGACCGGGAGAATGCAGAGCGAGCACACTTGACCAGCGATGTAGGGGGTTCCGCCCAACATCTTACGAAACCCAAGTCCACCTCAGCTGCACGCGGTGCACCCTGCTGAGCAACAGACGAGTCGAGACGAGGAGATGACCCAATGAACTCCAACAAAAGACTGCCCCAAGTGCACGGTAGGACCGGTTGCCGTGCCGATCATAACAGAGGATCGACCAATGTGGAGATCATTGGGCAAGGCCTAAATCCAGCAGTGGACGTCTGTCGGCTGATAATAAACGCTTTCTTCAGCCTCATTATCATTTACGAATTAGAGGTCAAATGTTAACTCATTGTAAATATATTTTTTTTTAAATTTCAATGTATTTATTTCCGTATCCGCAGCGAGTTCGGAGAGCGCTCAGCAGCCGCCGCAATCGCCGCGCTCCGTGCGCAAGCGCTTCGGCTCGGCCAGCGAGGAGACTATACTAAAGGTATCTTTGAAACTGAACAAATTCTACATTTCCAAGAGGCTCGGGTTCGATCCCCAGTGAGCTTGATGTTCCAGTCCAATCATCATGAAGGAACTGAAATGTTCCAAGAACAAAAAGCTTTTATGGATATGAGAAAATTACACTTCTGCGTTTTGGTCAGCATATGGTGGATACATGGTTTCGACTCTCCTTCTGTGAGAGGTACACCAGTGTCAGTTGTGCGAACATGAAGGGAGGGAACTGGTTATTATTGTGGTTTATTTTTTTATTGATATAGCATCCTCACTGCTAAGCAGGAGTTTCCATAAGTTAAATACAATGATATAACTTCCGCTGGAAGTAGCGATCAATTTAACGAGTGGTGTTCTCTATAAAAAGGGAACTTGTTCTAGAATAACATGGAACATTATAAGTACTTCAGCTGCTTCCGCAAGTGTGTTTATGTATGCTTGTGTGTGTAGCAAGTGAACGGCGGCGGCGAGGGCGGGTGCGTGTCGGCGGCCGAGTGGGACGCGTTCAAGCAGGACATGCTGCGCGAAATGCGCCAGCAGCTCAACCAGATCAAGAAGGAAATCCTTGACGGTCGGTATTTAAATAATTATTATTTTTTTTATTTGACAATTCTTACCTTAAACTGGGAAGTTGCACTTTGATGCTTATAAGCACTGGCATAAAGAGCCTTTGTACACGATAATTAAAAAAAATATACAATATCCGATCAAGCTGAAATATTTTACTAGTGCCAGATTAATTTCTGGAGACAATCTATACAAGAACCACAGCAGCTTGTATTTCTGCGGGCCAAACGTTGTACTCTTGAGGGTGGGCCTGTGTCCCAACAGTGGGGACGTAAATTGGCTGTTTAAGAAATATTAATACAATAAGAATACTGGGGATATAGGTCTTCTGCACTCCACTTTGACGTAATGCTTGACTTCGACGTGTGTCGGTTGGCGAAGGTGACAGCCGACTGCTGCTTGGCGCGTCCTTAGGATCACAATCACATCACGCAGATACATTCAGTATATATGATGTGGGCACGCCACAGGACAAGACCTGGTATCCCGCACTTCAAAACTGCGAATGCGAAATCGTTCAGCAAATCATCCTTACTGGCTCCACATGGTTATGGAGAAGGTGTTTCAATATCTGGTGAACGTTCTGGTGGAAAATGTAAAAATTGCCGCCACAAATTCTAATCTATGGTTCGTTTGATTTCCGCAGCGATGAAGGCGGAGTTCGCGCGCAGGTAAGGCGGCGCCGCGCCCCAGCCACCCCCAGCCGCCCCGAGTGTAACTAGTCTGCCGGCCAGCGGTGAACATTTATTTTAGCTGCACGTATAATTTCAAACTCGTTCCATTTTCAAAATACATCACGCCACGAGGACCTCGCAGGCGCGCTGTCAAATTATGACGGCTTAAAGTTTTTTTTTATTTCTTCATAATAGACGTAAAGGGTTAAAGTCCATACAGCCAGCTGCCATTTTAAACTCGATTGTATTAACATAAGGAATAGCATATAACGATATAGTACTTCCGTTTAGAACTTTGTTTATAATTAAAATAAACTGTTAATAATTCGGACTATATTGAACACCAATTAGGACTTATTTCAAATGTTGCCTAAATAATATTTATATTATGTGCTTTCGTACAAACAGTACGTTTATACATCTTTTTATATATGTATTATTTTTTATTGTAAAATCGAGTAAAAATATTTGCGGCACTAAAAAAAATTTTTATAAAAAAAAAACAATTTTAAAATATCTGTTCATCGTTTATGGTAACGGTGCAATGTGATTTAGACGATGCACTACATATGAAGGGTTGCCAGCGTCAGCGCGCCGACCCGTCTGTCGACACACGACTTACGCCCTGTGTTGCCATAACAGCGTTGTCTATCGAAGCGGCCGTCGGAATTTTTCTTACACTGACCTGCTTTTAAAACGTATTAATTATAATTTGTGATAAGTAAAATATAATTTGATTTTTATTTTTAAGTTTAAGATTTTTCGAATGTTTAATTTTTAATTAGGGCTCTGTGTAAGAAAGAGTCGGTCCGACTTCCGCCGAAGTATCAACATGTAGACTCGGCTCGCTAATATCGAAGCATAAACGCAAGTTGTGTTTTTTTTTTTAATTTTATACTTAAACAAAACATATTTATTCGAATGCGTATTATTATATATACTTAGTGTGGTAAGTGTACGAATTTTTTAAAGATTTTCCTTTTTTCACTGTTTGAATTTTTCCACCTGAAAATTTTTTTTTAATGTGACAACATTGAACGATTATAAAACTGTGTAAAATCGTAAATATTCTTAAGGAGTATATTAAATTTTTTTTATTGTTATTTGCTATTAAAAGTATTTTTTTTTTAAATAAAATTCAAACAGTGAATTAATTGTATTATGCGTACGTGTAACATTCATCTAGCGTCAAGGTATTTTAAACTAGTATTATTCAGTATTTATTGATGACGTGGAGGTCGCAGCCGGCGGCGCAGGTGGTCCCTGCCGGGTGCTCCCCAGTGCGTCAGCTCGGAGTCAGACTTGCGTCGCCGCTCGTACGCGAGAGAATAGTGTAAGGGGTGTACTTTATAGATATGTTGTAATGTACGTTACGCGATGCGCCTCGTGGTCGGGTCGGTGTCAATTTTTTTTTAACATCCCCCGTATAAAACGACTGTGTGTAGTCTTCCAAGCCTTACGCAAACTGTAGTTTTTCGGCCATTTTGTTTTTAATATATAAATTCGGAAGCAATAGTGTTCCATATAATTTTTATTAGAACAAAAAGAATGACTAATTCTATATAAGTATGGCTGAGCTCTCTTACATTGTCAATACGATAAAACACTGTTAATAAGTTATAAGAGGTAGCGTGTTGGGTTTAACTGCTTCTGTGATGCAGTGGTTAAGCGCTCTCCTTGTAACACGGTTTCCGGTTCGATTTCAAGGTCAATGTGGATTTATGAGATGTATGAGAGATGGAATGTTCCGAGCGCGCTCTGCCTTCTACGGCCTCTTAGACACTTAACATCGAGTGAATACGAAGTGTTAGCAATCTGTAGTAGATTACTAGTTACAAGTACAATATTCTCGGAATCCATTTAATGTGTTTTTTTTTATGTTTAACGTTTCGTTCTAAAAAGCGTTAAAAGCCAAACTAGTAACTAAGCGCTTCGTTACGTCACCGACCGCGCCCGTCACGGGGGAACGCGCCGGAAATGAAATAAATATATATATGAATGTATCACAATATGATGGGAAATCAGAATGGAAGCTTAGAAGTACATGTCGGGTAGCCCGTACAAGCGATTCGTTTGATATATATACATACAGACCGAATCACATAGCGCGTAAGATATATAGAACTGATGAAAACCATTCCATGAGGCGTCCGCACGGCTCGGCCTACTAGCTGCGGACTACGGTCTACGGTCGACTCTTTATTTGGAATATTAGTTTTTTTTTTTTTAATTAAACATTTTTTCTAAAAGTTTTAATTAAAAAAAAAAGTTTTTTATTAAAAAATATTTTTTTTTAAAAAAAAAATTGTTTTTATTTTAATTTTTTTTTAATTAAAAGAAAATAGTTTTTATTTAATTTTTTTTATTAAAAAAAATTCGTAATTTTTTTAACATAAAAACTAATTTTTTTTCGAAATTATAATTGATTTATTAAAAAAAGTAATAATTAAAAAGATCCTCTGTTGAGGTCAGCTGGTGCTTATTCCATTAAGCTCCGAACTTTAACAAACAATTCCAGTATACATATATATATATATATATACATATATACGTACATATGTATGTATGTGTGACTTACTTTCTTATCTAACTTAACCCGTTTAGTGATATGTTATACAACTATGTAACTATAAGATATGTATAGTAATAAAAGTTACTTTATCCGGTTCGTCGGACTTTATATAAACAACACAATATATTGGTCTCATTAATATCAAAGATTGTGTTTATTTATCTGTGTTTCATATTTTTTTTTCTGTGCGCGTGTAGCCTTTTACTGCTGTTAATTTAAAAAAAAAACCTAATGTCTTCGTAGAATTTACTTTTTCGAATATTGACTTTTCTTTATTAATTTAATTTTTTATTACGCTTTTATTTTTGTCAATTTTTTGCCGCCAAATATTCTAAAGTCAATTTTCTACTGACACGTGTTTTCACAGACTTCTTTATACATAGTTTGTGAGGATTCTTTACTTTTTGCCGATAAAAATTATAATATGTTTATAATATATTTTTTAATATGTTATAATACTTTTTAATATATTTTTTTTCTAACGTTGCGCAAACTCCTTCACTTTTTGCCGCGTAACAATTTGACGACGATTTTTACCTCGGTAGTGTTTTCATAAATATTTGTTTCTTTTTTCTCACACCAACTGCATACTTTTTGGCGTAAAAATACAAACGTCAATTTTCGACTGATAAGCGTTTTTGTAGACTTATAATTTTGTGCGGATTCCTTACTTTTTGCCACTGTTGCAAAAATAAAAGAATAATTTATACACTGTACGTTCGTATAAATTTTTATAGCAATGTTTTGATATATATATATATAAATATATATTTTGCGTATACAGAACTGTCCGTACGTGTCGATGTCGGAGTACGTTACCAAAATTATTTTGTCTATGGTCGTCCGCGTGGATTTTCATTTGTAGTCAGTGGTGTATTATTGTAAATAGAATTTGTATTGAATTATATATATATATAATTTTTTTTGTGATCACTTTTTATTTACGCTTCCGTTTCAACTGCAGGTATGGTTTTAGTTTTATTGCGAATAGTTGTTAGTGTGGTATATACCTATAGAAAAAAAAAACCGAGTGTAAATTATAATAGTTGTGAAATGCTCTTAAACTGTTGGTGCACATCGAAACCGGATTACAATGATTCAGTAATGCTCGTATCCCGCACGGGCATCTCTACTGATTGTGTATCTCGTACTGATTTCTCACATGGCCGTATATCACGATTGTCTATGGTTTGTTATGGAACGCTCCTTTTGCTATATTAACGTCGGATAATAGTAATAACTATTATTAGTATTTTCATTCAATGATGCGTTAAAAGGAGCGGAATGATCACCTGATGGTAAGTGATGCGCCTGATCACAACAACGTGATGTCACTGTTGCCGGAGACCGTCTAGGTACCACCGCAGCGCCTAATGCAGTCGACACATAGTACTGTGCTGAACATTATAGTGATCCGGTTTGATGGACCTCTAGCTATTACTGGTCGTAGTGTCTCTGTTGCCGGAGACCATATAGGAACCACAGCAGCGGCTATTGCAGCCTACACACAGTACTGTGATTCGGTTTAAAGGGCGCTGCAGCTAGTGTAATTACTGCGGCAATGAGATTGAACATTTTGATTCAAAGCTACGAGTACAATGCGGTGCTGTGTATATCATCCTAACTATCGACACGCTATGGACAGACACCGGCGTCACTCATCATCGGGTGAACGACCCCGTCGTTTCATCAAATTGCTCCGGCTACATAATTTCCGCACGATACTGTTGCGCGGCTGCAATGAGCATTACCGGAAGCACCTAAACAGTTTCCGGCAACAGACTGGTATACGGTCAGTAGACATGCCCGCTGACGAGCAGTTCCACTTGGTAACTTGTAGGTTCCCACAAATTGCTTACGTGTCTCGTAGAGTTTATTATTTCGTTACAACATGCCACAGATTATACAGCCATTGTTTGTGTTATCCATTGCGGCGTGTCAAGATGGCGCCCGAGCGTCCCACTGCTGGGAATAACGCTGTCCACTTACAAGGAAACAATACTCCACACTCTTCAAATCCATTTTAATAATGGACTATAATAATAAATATTCAATATTAACAACAACAATGTGTTGGTGCACGTCGCTGCGTGTGCGCCGGCCGCCATTTTGATTCGGCCGCTTGATATGATTTATACTGCCACAGATAAATAATGAAAATAAACGTACACGTTATGATCTCGGGACGTTGCAGACTGAGCAGCGATTGCTTACTGTTTGTGTACATACGCTGGAGTCAATAAACTGTACCTAAGTAAATTACTAATTGTTTTATTTAACCCCCATCCCCCATCCCTCATCCCCAATTCTGTGAATCTAAACTATATCTATCACAAGTTTATTATACGAAGCGACGACTAACGGTTCGCTTGATGGTAAGTGATATGATGATAATGACCTACCATCGTGACGCCAGTTACAATAATATACACATCGCATTGTGCTTTGCCACCTAGAAACAAGATATAGAATCTCGTTACCGCAGTAATTTCCCAAACTACAACGCCCTTCGAAACAGATCACATATTTACCCACTCCTGTTTATCAGCTGCAATAAGCACTGCTGTGGTACCTAGACGATAAGATTTTGAGTGATTGATCACAAAACACAATCACTAATTACTTAAGTACAGAACCATGAGTAAATATTTATGGTTCCGTAGTACTTTAGGTATTTATATATAAACCGCGTACTATTCTAGAAATTTCTAGCGATCTCCTGTTCCAATGATGCAATACGAATTAATTATTAGCGATGACTTGTCCAGTCTATACTCGCCGGATGCTGACGAATCTTCCAGTACTTACCTTTATCTTTATAACAGAATATAATCATTGAAGCAGGAATGTAGACGTATGCTTATCTACTACTATTA